>CABFOS010143278.1:4947-32665 GCA_900660315.1 Diretmoides pauciradiatus
ATTAAAATGGTAAATGGAAAAGCGCTATATAAATACAGTCCATTTACCATTTACCATTTTAATGCAGGCCTAACTCCGACATAACTATGCTAAGCTAGCAGTAGCATAGCTTTAGGCTGTAGGCTGTAAACAGCTGACTATAACAACGGTAAGCTCACGTGGAAGGTAAATAGGCATTTGACTGTCAGGTAAATCAGAAGAACAATGTCTGTCTATGATTGTGGTATTGTATTAGTGCACCAGTTGGTATGTAGGTAAATGCAGGGACGGGTTAAACCAATCCGGGGCCCAGGGCACAATATTCACAAGCCCCCCCTATCCAATTCTGGGATTTTTTTGTAATTCAGATGCCTGTCTTTCATCTTTGGCCTGTTTTCTTTTTCTTTTCTGAAACCCGCTCACATAACGCTTCCTCTCCATTTTCTTGTAAATCGACGTAGCTACGTACTTGAACATGAATCATGGTCCTCAAGAACAAATCTATTGGCCCATCATGATGCAATTTATTCAAAAATGGGTTATGGGTAAATGTTTAATCTGTTGTTTAGTTGGCAGTTTGTACGTGTATAACATTTAATTGTACATTGGTGCTAATGAATCCATATTTGAAATAATACAGGAATCTTTTTGGCATGCATTTGGAAAAAATATCATTTACCAACCATGATTGAGAATTATAGTGAAATCATGTGTTATATAATGCGTTGTTGTAATAGTAACTTAAATAGAAGGGAATAATCACTGGACGGTCTATCACAGAACTTAATTTCACTAAAACCTTCGGGGCCCTCAGAAGGACGGGGCCCTGGGGTATGGGCCGCGCCGGCCCGCATTAACATCCATGCAGCAATGCTACTTGGTGCCGGACTCTGGACTGGTACATGGAAGATGACTATTGGTGTCGATTTATTGGTAGATTTCTTTTGCGTACTTTCTTGTTCAGTGAATTGGACAAAAGCGAACTTTATAAGTTGTCTACTTCTATAAATACATAACTGCTTGTTGTACTGGACATGACAGGTTCCCTCTCATCCTGGAAAACCTGGAAATTCAGAGACTATAGATTTCCAGTCATGGAAAACCTGGAAAATTGACTAAAATGACCAAATGTCCTGGAAAAAATATATGTTGTCCATGAAATTTTTAATCGCTCCAGTGTTCGGTAAAGTCGATTGTCGAACTATTTATTTATTTATCTATTTAACTTCATGTTTGACGGCGGCGCCTCCTCGTCACATTCACTATAAACGTTCACTGTGTAGCAATAAATTACTCACTTTTGCACTTATTTTTGTTCTCTGCTTCTTCTGGTGGAAGAAGCATGTGTCGATACTAAGGCCTATACCGGTGAATTATATGACTGTTTGTGAGCAAAGTTCTGTCCTGGATTGTCAAGAAAAACTCCTGGAAATGTCCTGGAAAAGATTTCTCAAAAAGAGTGGGAATCCTGGTAGAGTGACTCAAAAACCCGTTGAGTTAGGGACATTTGCTCCTATAGGCCGTCGCCGCCAGAGTCCGGCAGTAACCTTTACCTAATGAATTTAGAAAAAGAAGAAAGTGTATGTTTAAAGATGGGTTTTTCACTTTCCCTTTCCTTCAGATGGCAAGTTTATCCCACAGAGTGGGTCAGCTTCTGGATAAGCAGTACTTGATAATCCACCCAACTGCTGATGGTAACGTTCATGTCTGATTCATCAATACTGCAGTGAAATATGAACTATGTAGCTGTGACTTAAATGTTCTCTTCTCTTTTCCACCACAGAGAAGGTTCACTTCCAGCACACAGCGAGGTTTATCAACTATTTGATTGGTGAGAAGGCCAATTATAGTTTACAGGTGAGTGTCATCGGTCAATATCGTGGGATAATTATATCTATAATGACTCAACTTGAATTTCGACGTGAATTTCGACCTGAATTTCGATTTGAATTTCGACCTGAATTTCGACTTGAATTTCAACTTGAATTACGACCTGAATTAGTTTATAGATACACTGTCTTTAATGACTGTATAGTGTCTCATTTCATAAGATGTGATAAATCCAGCTGTGTGCATCTTATCTGTAGATCTACCCAGACGAAGGACACTTCCTACACAGCGATGGGATGCAGCAGCACCTGAGCCAATCCCTGGTCAACTTCTTTGAGGAGTGTTTCCGGCTGCCAGACATAGTGATAGAGGACGAGCGGGACGACGATGAGGACGACGGTTAAACCTGCTCATCTTAAACGCTCTGGTCAGCTCCTACAGCACAATATGCAACAGATCTTTCTCAAGCCCGACCCCCACCCGTTGCCATATGGTTTTAGCTCTTACCTGGGAGTGCAGTACCCGCATGTGCAAAGGGCCTCACCCCATCTACATCCCTGTCCTCACCTTCTGCTGGCTGACAAGGGGACCAGTCAGAATGGCTCTTACGTCAAATAAATCTCAGATGTGAACAAGTCATATCTCTCTCTCTGCTATTGGACTAAATGAACTCAGTGTTGACGGAGCCCCCTGGTGGACGAGTAGAGGATCGACATAATATTAATTGAGGATGCATCTCCATTCCAAACGCATATTAATAAAGCGCTTTGCAGCACAAATTATCCCCTGTGAAGACTGTCATCCAGTTCATTATGTTTAGATTGATATTTTTGAGAGGCTGCCAGTTTCCGATCACTTAACCAACCAACATTCTGATTATTGTGACCATGATTATGATTCCTGCTCCTCGTTTCTGTGATGTTCAGTGTGTCTTACAGTAGTACTGTGGCTATGAATGGATGTGTGGCTGCATCATCCCTTAGTTGCCTTCCAGAATGAGGGCACAATGTGAACATGTTCCAAAACAAGACCTCTAAATATGAAATATGATTTCCTCTCGTAACATTTCGGAAATTGAGCTGATGTTTTAGTCACTGTGCCTTATTGTGGGTAAAATGTTCATGTTAGGGACCCACATGACACTGAAAATGAGTACATATAAACACGACTTCTCTTGAATTGTGCATTTCTTTGATAAGTCAAAGCCAGATCGTGACTTTTCTTTTGCTCACATTTTCACTTGGTAACCAGGCAATTATTGAGGACATTTTCAAATCAGTTACAGCACATTTTATCTGGAAGTTCATTTACATTCGCATTTAAATATGAACTCATTGTACGTGTGCTTGAAGATGGTATTATACTGACGAAGGAAGAAAAAGCTAAAGAACCTTTTGGTTGCCATTAAAGATTCTTGAGATATTTACTTTCCAAACTGACATATTGATGAGTTTAACTATGTTGAATTTTGTTTATTTGAATTGTGTGTTAAATGGTTTGACCGTCCCAGTGTCAGTTATGTTTAGTATTGTTAGTAAAGGTTTCTAGTCAGCTGATGTACAAAATGTATAAATCTTACATTGTTTAAGTCTTGTTGTATGTGCAACTTGTACATAAAGCATTTTGAAATGTACCTTAAGATGCTTTGTTTGGTTTATTTCCAACATATCTTGTGCTTTGACATTTTATTGTCATTGTGCCCTCTTCTGTACTGTAGAAGCATTACAGTGCAGTTGGGGAATCAGACCATTCGTGTGATGTTTGCAACACTAGATGCGTTGGTACAATGCAGTAAAAAAAACATCAAATATGAACCTTTGCCATTGACAAGATTTATTTCCAGTGTTTCACGAGTCAGTGTCCCCTCCTTCACTCTCAAGAGGGAACACAGGATTGGTACAAATGGTCCAGCTCAATGAAGGGTTATCACATGCAGGGACCTCTCCCTAGAGAACTAGTACCTACCAACTGCCCACAACACCCACGTAGTCCTCATGAGCAACATCTCACAATACTGTACTTAATCACGCAATCTGGTGGAAATGAGAAAAAAGCAGCTAAAACATGGCGCTTATATATACACATTTAAGTTACTTATTTTACAAGAAATATTTAAAATTCAAGTTCTGTTAAAATCCAAAATGAAAAAGGAAAAAAACAACAACAAAGGTATAAAACACGTTAAGACCAGAGTGGAATGCCTAAGGAATGGAAGCTCGGCATTTGTTAGATAACCTGTAAGGACTGTGTGAGTCAACGATAAAAATGTCATTCACAGCAACATCATGTATTTCAACAGAAACAATATGGCACCTTTACATTTCATTGTGAGGCACTTCCTATTGCGAAGAAACATGATTTTGATTGGATTATTTTCTTCTTCCGTAACTTTCTTTTTTTGCAGTCACTTTCACGAGTCACTGACATGAATCTACAAGCACATCGACTAGTACACAGCGTAACATGTTGCACCAGAGGGATGTTGTTCACTGCTCTTTATGTCACTTAAGAGGGATGAATAAAAACAGTATCCA
Source organism: Diretmoides pauciradiatus (assembly GCA_900660315.1). Taxonomy (NCBI): domain Eukaryota; kingdom Metazoa; phylum Chordata; class Actinopteri; order Trachichthyiformes; family Diretmidae; genus Diretmoides; species Diretmoides pauciradiatus. The sequence goes on from CABFOS010143278.1 coordinate 9,291, forward strand.
TTTGCATAACTCCAGTGTCTCCTTGTCACAATGTACCTTAGGAAAGGCCCCTTAACAGCACAGAGCTCAACACAGGCTGTACCAAAAACAATTCAAGTACGGAGAAAAATAGGGATATGTACACTTTAGATTGAAACACAAGCAACTAAAGCTTTTAGTCAGTATTACAGCAAGCATGTCTGTACATTCTTCATTTGGTTACTGAAGGACTCACTGACTTTAAACGTTGTAACCTTCTTTTCACAAAAATAGTTCCTCTGCAATACTAAAAATCTGTCCTTTCTACTACTTCCTACTCATTCTAAAAGTCAGTTTATCCTTAAAGCCACTTAACTAACCCTTATACAATCTGAACTTGAGCGTCATTATTCTCTTTCTTGCACATACTTCACAGGCTCATTGTTCCATGAGCAATAGGTCCTCTCCATCTTCAGCATAACGGGGATTTCAATTAGAAGGGAGGAATTTCTCCTGCTAAGCCATCCCAAAGTCATTTGTCATTTTGTTTTTTAAAAGAAAGAAAATGTATAAACAATGTTTTGTTCCATGCCTTATACATGAGCGAGATCAACAATCCCTGTGTGCAGTAATCCTCATTTCACAAGCACACACACCTTTCACACACACTTCAGACATCAGTTAACAGTTTCTGTACAACATGCTCATTCACGAACATTGGTCACAAGACACACTCCCAAATAAGTACACATCTCACAAACAGAGAACCCAAACACATACACACACACTTCCAACACGTTTCACAGGTACTGATAGAAGCGCGAGTGGACCACCTGGGCACCAGAGAGTTTATGTGGGTGAGCGGTGGCCGAAAGGCTCAGGTTTTTACTTGGGGGGACATCCCCATTCAACAGCTCAGCTGGACGTTGTAGGAGGAGCTCTGAAGAGGAAGAGGCTCCGAGGTTCTGGGGATCTGTGCTGCACAGCACCCCCTGGTGTTCAGAGAAGTCAAAGCTGACCTCGGGGTTGCTGGTGCGGTGACGCTCGCGAGCAATCCAGTCCCCAATGGAGAAGTCCTGAGAGCTGCACTTGGGCTTCAGCCGGTCCACAGCTGACAACTCTGTCCGCGAGCCTGAACCAATGCCCCCCTGCTGCTGCCAGTCTCCCAAAACAGACAGCTCAGCAAAGTCCCTCTGACCGCCCATGGTGTGTCTGCGGCGGATATTCTTCTTCTTACTGCGGCCCTCCGGGGACCTGCTCCTCTGGGTGCCTACACCAAACATGTCATCCGCAGACGTCCGTAGACGGAACTTCAGTCGGTCTGTGATCTTCAGCCTCCATGCGGGCTCCGCCTTCTCAGACTCACTACGAGACGAGGAGCTGAGGCTACCAGTGGAACGACCCTTGACAGACCCCAACGCATGCGACAGCCTATTGGAATCTTTGTCATTCCGTGCTCCGTCCAGTGAGGACTCACTGTCAGTCTTCTGTCGTGCCGCTTTCTTTCTGGAGAGGGTATCACATTCAATGAGTCTGTGGGAGGGGAGGGGGCGGAGAGCCTCCTGCACTTCTGGCTGGCTGCACTGCTCCACTGATCCTGTGTCTTTCCCTCCAACAAACACCGACAGGTCACTCTCACTGTCTGTCTCCATTGGCCTTCCTTCACTGATGAGCTCACTTCGCTCATCATCTGCATCATCTCCCCCCCTGCTTTCAGCCACAGATTGCACTTCTGGACTCAGGGTGCGCAGCTCAGCTCCAGTCAGGAAGGTCATGGAGGATGTGGTGGAATAGTCGGAAGTGATGGAGCAAACCTCTGCTCCCAGCCCACTGGGGCCTGCTTCTGGTCCCAGAGCCACCGTCCTGCCATGCCTTACTCTTGGCACTGAAGCCTGAGAGCTGGTGCTATTCATTGTGCCAAGGTCTGACACTGTATCATCATAGTTGGAGGGTGGGTCTGACAGAGAGGACTGGTGTGCCATTGGCATGCGGTAATTGAGGATTGGGGAGTGGGAAGGTGAGGTATAGGGGGAGGCTGTGTGGAGGGTAGGGGAAGTGTGTTTGGGAGGCAGAGAGGGAGAGGGCTGTGACATCAGGCTGCTGGAGCGAGACTCTTTACCATTGTTTTTGTGAAGCTGTTCCTGGGAGCTGTTCCTATGTTTCCCTTTCTCACTGGTTTCATCTGTCTCCTGGTCCTCCTCCTCCTCGGTCGGTCTGTCTGGAGACCAGAAAGGCTTATGCTGGCTCTCCTCTGGGAGCTCCTTTTTTGGGAACACAGCGTCCAGGTCGTCGTCCGAGCTGCTGGGATTGGCCTTGTCCTTGGGCTTCTTACGCTTGCGGCTGACAAAGAAGGAGGAGCGCAGCATCTCTTTGCTACACTGGTCCTTCCCAGACCCCCACAAGCCCTGTTGATACAAAACAGGGTCATACATTGGCCACCCACATTCACCAAGGCAAGACCAAAAACCATTCGCATTTATGTAAAACAAAATGAGAAAAAAATTGAATGAGAGTAAAGTTACCTTTGATTTGGAGGAGTCACTACATGCTGAATCTGTATCAGAGATATAAAAGAGAAGAGTCATTAATAACAGGCTATTACCTCAGTGACTTGCTGAAAACATTATCAATTAACATCAGTAGAAAGGGAGAGAGAAAAGGCAGATGAAAAGGTTGTCGAGTGAAAATGACCAGACAGGACGAGTATTATGAGAGCAGCTGAATGAAAGCAGTTGACACGTTTTCAGCTCATAGAGACAGAAGAAGCAAACACAGTAGGCAGTGTACGTCAAAGTGGAGAAGGCGGCAGAGGAGGCCAGAGGTGAACGATGAGAGGAGAGGAAGTGTAACCCGGCAGTAAACCAAGACAAGAAGCAGCTCATGCTCATTTACCAATGGAACGACGGCACATCACAGACAAACACGCCAGTCACAGAGCATCACACATAGCCACCAACCAGCAATGGGCATTCTTTCCCAACTGAAAGACATCACGTAGGAGAGGGGGTGATGAGTTCTCTCTAACACACTTAAAGGGGCCTGAGCTGAACAGATCAGTTGAATGTGTGGTGGTCAGTGTCACTGGTGTAGGCAAGTCATAGTGTATTGGACAGATTGCTCTTAATCCAATCTATAGGTTAATACCTGTGGTGCTCTTTAACATGTAGCCTGTTACCAAATCTCATTACAAATCAACCGAAAGTGCTGAAACCGAAACAACATAAAAGGCAAAGCAGACTTAAAAAAACATCTCAATAACCTAAAGGGAGTGACCACAATCACAGCAGCTAACAAGTACAACTATATGATCAAATGTAGGTTAAACATGTGTGTGTATCAGTGTACAGTGCAGAGTTTTGATGGGGAGACAGGATGACTTGACATGTGAATGACTGATGTGAGGCGTTGTACGGTATGCAATAGTGGGAGAGGAGGAGGTAAGTGGCAGTGTTTGGCTGTGGTTGACACTATGATGTTTTAATGTTGAATGAAGACGGAGAATCTGATATTAGGACGCCACAAACAGCAAATCAAACAAATGGACAGAAAAGGAGGCAGCTAAAACAGGCGGGCTACCTGTCGCTACTAATGGAAAAAACAAAAATGCTCTCGGGAAATAATATGCTTAGAGCCCCCTCCGGTGTTTAGCCATTTGACTGCACATGTGCCTCTGCTGCACTCATCCTCTAACAACTAATCGGTCTGGCATGTGGTTGTGTGTGCGTGCGTGTGTGTGTATGCAAACGCATGTGTACTGGAGAACAGCCAGCTCAGTCCCGCCACTACGACCCCCTCTTCAGACACCATGACAGATTATGCCACATGACCGGGAGAGAACCTCAGGTTGACCGTACCATGCTACTTGTCCTTGCGATCAGCTTAAGAGACAACAAGAGACAGCAGAAGGGCTTTCAGAGAAAGTACACCAGCATCGCTCTGTATCCCCTCAGTTTAGGGTATTCGTTTAAATATGAGACGTGCACACCACAGGAAAAATGACAAACATCGACTTCTCTTTCTTTTTTATCTTTTTTTCCTCCTTTCGCCCCAATTTACAAGAGTTGCGGGTTTCTGCAGACTAGGCAGCTACACTGGGCACAACATTCGTCCTTCTTCCTACAGTCCCAGCTGTCCATCACTGACATAACAGAGTCCATCAGTGACATCACCGAGTGATAGATGCCGCCCACTTGGCCTGTGTCAAGATTGGGTAATGTGTGAGTGCTGGACAGGGACAAGGGAGAAAAACAACACACTACACACAGAAGGGCAAAGGTCAGAAGGGTTAAAACTTCCACTCTTTTCATTTTGTTTGCTAATCTCCTTTGGGAAAGAACATGCTGGGTTTTTGTGAGACGAGGAGGAGGGGAAGAAAAGAACCGAAAGAAAAGGAGTCGTCATCTCAACATAGGTAAAGCACAGGGAGAAAAATGACTCGAGCCAGGGAAAATAAAGCAAAGAAGTGAACAAAAGAATAACGTAAAGACAATTCTCTGTCTTTGGGCAAAAAAAGAAATAAACCAACACAAAACAAAACGAACGTTCATAAAAAAATAATAAAATATGAAAAGGCTTGATGTGTTGGAAGTATTTTTCAGCAATTTTCCAATGGGGGAATCCCAAATTTATTCATTGAAAAATCATTGAAAAAGCTTGCTTGAACAGAAGCACAAATAATATTTGGTAGACTTGCGTAGCCCCAAAGCATTTGAAACTGATCATGGAAAACAAACATGGAAAATGTTCTTTGACTTTAGCATCCACACATTCTTAAGAGTAAATATTCAGTGACAATTCATCTTCTAAGACACAAGTCTCTTTCACAGAAATGTATTGTCTAGTAAGGTGGAATATCTTTGCTATGGTAATGTTGGAGCGCTGCTCTTGAGAGAGAAATTCTTGTGAGTTACCTGAGACTTCACCTGGTGAGGTTGTAGTCCGCCCAATGTTGGAGAGCAGGTGGTCAATGTTGGGCACAGGCTGAGACTGCACTGTGCTTTCCTGCTCAACTGTAGTCTGGAGTGACGGGTGGAGAGAATAACACAGTCAGGTAGGACAAGAAAAGAAGAGAGAGCAGAGGGAAGATTAACTGAGTGAGTACAGGACAGAAGATATGGACACAAGGATACAGCCTCAATTTCATTTGTCAACCAGAAAAAAAAAAGCCCAGAGCGAATTCAAAAAGCGGCTGGAGTTCCAAGTTTGTTAACGCTTTGAAGAAAAACAGAATGATTACGAGAAACAGACGAAGTGAATTGCCACGTACGACAGGGTCCTCATCGCCCTCCTCGGTGAAAAACCAGTCGTACTGCTGGATGAGGTTCTCCACTATTTTGCACTGGTCTGGCATGTGGTTGACCATGTTGGTCATGTTGTCCTCAGAGGTTCTGACCAGTGTTGGCCCAAACACAATGGCAAGGTTACGAGGCTCCATCTGAAGAAATAAGGTTAAACTTAATTAGATGTACTTAAATAATCCCCATGGGGATACTGGATTTACACACTAACCACAGGATCTGTTAATGTCATTAAAAAAACAACAACTCACTGCTCTTATTCTTTCTATTCCTGTTAACTCAACTATCCGCAACTACATTACCTTGTTCTTTTCACAGTTTTCAGAAACCCTCTTGAGGTGAGCAGAAAGGAATTTGAGAGTTTCATAGTGATGATCAGGCAATTCAAGGATCTGTAAAAATAATAATGGACAGTTTCAGGGTTCAAGATCTACCTCAAATAATACTATTCAAAAAACAAATACCATATCTTTAAAGTTTGAGCAACATTCTGTATACTCTTAATATCAGATTCCACTGACCAGCCTCTTCAGCTCCTTTAATCTCTCAACTGAGTCTTCTGTTCTGTTGGCTTCAATGAAATCTGCATACTTTTCTGTTGAATAGAAGAGGCAAATTTACTATTCAGAAGCACTCAAGACAAGCAGCATCACACAGAACACCCCAAGTTACTTGGGTAGGTGGCCTTATTTGTCATCATTTTCAGTGAATTCACAGGATCTCACCATTTGTAAAAAGAGGTTCTGGAAGTTTACGGAAAAAGGATTTCAGTAAACTACTGATGACATTGAGGTCCCGCCATTTCTACGATGAACAGAGTAAGCATTATGTAAAAACAGTGTTCAGAAGACTATTATTGTTGCAATATTATTGGAGTAATGTGGCAGTGTGCACCAGTGTCTGCATGTGTGTGTCACTCACATCTTCCTGGATGTCAATGTCAGTCATGCCTTTGCTGTTGAGCTCCTCCTGCATGCTGGAGATGGCAGCATTGTTCCCTGGGACTCTGTAGATCCCTGTGTACTCCAGACCTCTCTCCTCCACCACCTTACAGCACACCTCCACAATCAGAGGAACAAACTGCACAACACAGATCAGTAAAATATTAGTGACAATCAGGACTCATAACTGATCATGAAAAATATCAAAATTTCACACAAACCTAAACAGTTTAAAGGAGAACTACTCACAGGTGCGCAGACTTCCCAAACATCTCTCTCAAACAGTGACATATTTCCATCCTTACCCTATTGGCCTGTGCAGATGGACAGTCATCCAGTCGCACTCCGAACGTGACCCCAGCAGGATGCTTCTTCTCAAAAGGCTTCCTCATGATTCCCGGAATGCTTCTTTTCCAAGCAGCTCTGTCCCGCGGTGGACTGGAGTCATCTGACATGGCACACACACAAAGTAGCTGTCTGAGCTCAGAAAATGCTCTCCAACCAGACACATGGAGATAGCGCTGTCATTTCAACCAGTGCCCCTACCTCTCAGGGCCCTCCTCTCCTCTCCTGTTTTGGGTGAATGGGGGCTATGGGTCTTGCCCTCTCCTTTACCTCCTAGGAAGGCTTGCTTGATGCTGAGGGACTGACGGGATGTTTTGGGGGAAGGTTCAGACCTGCTGCTGGGCGCACTGAACCAAACCCAAAAACAAAAAAATACATGTAAAAATAAATTTGGATTAGATTGACACGCACTTCAAGCAGGTAGACATAGTGGTGCAGTACCTTAGTTGAGCCCCAGGGGGCAATGTCAATTGTTGCATACCTCATCATGGTGTTGTATTCTTTAATCTTTCTACTGATCAGGTCCTGACTTGTTACAGCAGCATTCTGAAATGAAACAGAAATAAAGGATAAACAAAATTGACACGTCTAATTCCCTGAAACCTATGTGGCATTCAGGAAGTCAGTAGTTTACGGTTTGCCTTCGGTTTTTGTCTGTGGCCTGTATCCCAAAGAGATGGCTTCTCAATTCAAAGAGCTGACAAACAATGCCACTGTTACCATGTTTCTTAGGTCAGCAGTCTTCTAAAGCCATGGGGAGCACATAAGACAATAATAACTTTACCATTGTGTCCAGAGAAGACAAGCTTCTTTGTCTTTTTAGTTCATATGTACTGTAGACAAAAACTCAAAGCATGACTAAAATGTGTGATGTCGTCAAGTCTGTAGTAAACAGGGTTCCTGTTTTACATTTCATACTTTTGCAAGACATTCATTTCTTGACTGGATTTGAAGATTTTGGTCAGTGATCAAGATGATGTATGCCAATAGTGGATGGGCAACATCCAGGCCACATCACTAAGCTGAAGATTATTATTCACTACAAAAAATATCATATGTTAAATAGCATTAAACAGCAATTTACATACATCCCCAAACATTTTATACAATCACCAAACTTTTCAAGAGTTCCCCAACCCTAGCGGTCCTAACCCAATACCTGGCAGTGACCATAAAGAGTGAGAGGAATGCATCCAAGTTAACTATAGTACATGAGTCTTGCTACAACTCACTTCTTCATCCAGGTTACTGTTCTCCTGAATGACTCTGATCCAGGACAGCATGTCTTCCCTCCCTTCTGCCTGGAACAAGTATTCGCAGTCTGACGTAGTTAGCCGCAGCACATTCTTGCGCTTTGTGTCGCTATAGGAGATGTCAATCAGGCAGGCCTTAATGCTGATTGGCTGAGGGTCCTCATCAGTGTGCAAGGTGGCATGGGACAGCCCATCCTTCTTGTCTTTGTAGAGGGTGAGTGAGTGGCCTCGTAGCACAGCATACATCTGCTTCCATGACCTAATTCCTCCACCAACACGCTACAGATATAGGATGAAAGAGGTTTACCCCTTGGTCTCAAGACATTTAAGTGATATTTGTGGCTATTTAGTGAAAGCATGTGTGTGCATACCTTATTTTTATCTGTGCTAAGTTGCCGAAAGTTGAGCCAGCCTTCTTTGGAAGAATCGGTAAAGATATCTGAAGAGGAATCCCTTCTCGATCCAGAATCGTCAGAAGATTTGTGCCCGTCCAGAGCCTGCAAATGAAAACATATAAATTTGATTTCTTTTAACTACCATTCTCAGAGCCAGTGGCACTAAGTGGCGTAAATAAGACATAGGAACAAATCTGTAAATATTCCCTTCTGGTCTAACCTGCCAAGGCTGTCTAATTATATCAGTGCCTTGATCTATTTGCACATCTCTAAGGTCTCTAAAGTAGCAGCCAGGTCTGGAAATGAGTTCACGGGTGGGGTAATCTTAAAAAAAAAAAAAAAAAAATCAAGGCCATGATCCAGCTAACTCTGACTAAGCCTGTGTTTTTGCAGCTTTGATCTTGAAAAGCTGTTGCACTGGTAATAAGTTAGACTTAATTTTAAGCTTGCTTCAAGGTACAGAACATTTCGGGCTCAAATTGTCAACAAAACAGCTAACTCGTTTATCCACATATGAGGAACGGGGCCCAGGACATTATGGGTGGCAAAATCAAATTGAGTCAAGAAACACATGGAAATCATAGGTATGCAGTGTTCCAAAGCAACTAACTGCACAGTGGAAAGTTACATATGGTCACAACATAGGATTGTGACTCGTTTGATGTGGTCTAGTTCCATAAAATAAACTACTCTACTAGTCTACTTGTACTCTAAACAAACAAACAAACGGTGTTCCATTGGAGATCAATAATGGTATCAGTAAATCCAGAATGTTTTGATTAACACAGTTACTCACCTTTCTGAGGCCCCTCAGACTGGGCATATGCTTACTGGAAGACCGCCTGAAGACAAGGAGGAAGAAAGTGGACAAACAAGCACAAAAAGGAGAAACAAAAGGAAAAAGGGCAGATTAAGACAGGAGACCAGACAGATCCATGACATGATAATACAAATGAGGAAAAATGAGGGCCATGACCTGATCCCTTCATGCACTCACCCTCTCCCCTCCTCCCGATAGTTGTCCAGACCCTCATCGTAGGATTTGGACCGTTCTGTTTTGGTTACTAACTCAGACTCCAGCAAAGCATTTCTGAGAGACTCTTAAAGAGTGAAAAAACAGACAGTAAGAAAGGTTTTTAAATCATAACACGAGTCAGACTTAAGTGACAATGAGAGGTGGGAGTCCCATCATTTCTGTGTTTAAAAAGAGAAAATAGGTCAATATACCTCATCTAAAAAATCCATGAATGGCTTTGTACCAGTATAAAGAACATACGTCACAGGACATGTTTACATGTACATCAAATATGATTATAATGCAATCAAGCCAATAATGTGAGAATGGCAAAGTCGGTGTAAGCACCATACATTACTGTGATTATGCTTATAATCACAGTAATGTACTCTGATTTTATTTGCATTAATGAACATTTCTTGAACTGTGGTCAGGTTGTGCATGTGTCAACAGATAATAGTAACAAACACAACACCGCAACAATACAGTAGAGGCCATGACATGAAGACATTATCTGAGAGACCCCTTTCCAAGATTTTTGGTGTTTGATATGGTTTGGTACAGAAGTAAACAGCTATTCAGTAGTTACAGCATGCAGAGTGAAACTTCTGTCATTCCTCGATCCCTTATTGTCCTATCTTCAAAAGAAACCATACAGAAATTATAATATTCCCCATTTTGCTGAGGGACACTGTGGGCAAAGTACCGTTTCTGCCCCATAACCACAGTGGAATGAGACACCCCCCATCTCCCCACAGTGCCTCTTACCTTGGTCATGTGACAGCTGACGACGAATGAGAGGGCAAGGGGAGGTTGGACTTGGGGGAACTGTAGTTATGGATGGAGCAACAGATATCACGGCGGAGGCTGGAATGGGAGTGGCCTCGCGGTCAACACTGGGACTGGCCGGCTCGTCTGCAATCACAACACCACATTTAGTACAATATATATACAGTATATAATTATAAATATCCCCATATTCTACCTCCAATAATGACAATGAAAATACTACATGGTGTGCCAGGATGTATTGAATTTTGCTACATCTTGATTAGTATATCAACAACTTGGGTTACTCTCAGCTGTAGCATTCAGGAAAGTGAGAAAACAGTCCTATGACTAGCAGGACTTTTGTGGCTCTTCAGCAACAACACAGCTGAGAAAGAGGACAGATCACCTTTTGACATGTTTTGAGAGAGGAGGAAGTTCTTAACTTGAGTACCGCCTACTCCTGGCACTCCAAGCCTGAAACAGCTCAGAGTACAAAGCTGCTCTCTGCAGCCGAGGGGCTTGTGGAGCTAAATTTAAAAGCAAGCGCCCTAGTTCCAGCCTGTGTCCAACTCTCAAACGGGGCAAAAGCAAAAGGGTGTGAGCGTTTCCCAGTGAAGACCTACTAGGCGACCTTATTCAAATTCCACCCATCTCCAATAAACAGCATTCAATAGGATCAACTTCAAAGTCTTTCATCTTTATTTACACTTTCCAACCAGATGATGAAAAAAAATCCTCTATGTATGCTGCAATGCGCACCTCAAAGCACATTGACTACAACTAAAATAAAACAAACTCCTAAATGTTATCAGTGCACTTCTGCATACTAGGCAAAATATAAATTAAAAGAACAGAACATACCAGGTTCCTCCAGCTGCAGGTACTGACGCTCACACTCCTGACAGGCCCTGCACCAGGCAACCTGGTCTAGCCAGACCCAGGGGTTCTGCCCCAGAACCAACTTATCTACCAGCAGCATAGTGAAGAGGCGAAGAGAGGCTTACCCTCTTGTCCCAAGTTCAACTACCTGGGGCATCTCTCTGGTTACAACTTTGGAGATTCCTCCAATGGATGTAACTACTCACATAGAGCTTCTCAAAGAGGCTTCAATAAATACACATTACAAAGTAAGTCCCCCACTGAACCTGTCTTTAGCAATCTTGCACAGTGTTTGCAATGAAATGGTTGAGCCATAAGGTGAGCTCTTAAAAATTATTCCATACAGCAGGCAAAGGGCATACTGCAAAATAAACAAGAAAAGGAGGGCTGCGGCGTTTCTAAATGGTAAAATACATGGTGCTCTTTGGTCAAAGGGACATAATGAAGATAAAAGAAGGGAGGACCAAGGCACTCTTCCAAAAAAGTTTAAAAAGCAAAAAAGTTTGAAAAGTATCAGCTTTCGTGATCTAAAGAGAAAAGAATGTGACCCGTCCGCAGCCTAGGCTAAAAAACACTGACCATTCTGCGGTGCTATTCGGGCCATGGGAACGCAGGCTGACCTCACATGATGAGGGAAAAGACCAGTGGCCTTTCAAACGGGTCATTGATGGGGGCCCGCAGAACTGGTCAATCAAGGCACTGTTCTTCTGGGCCGGGCACCAGGCCCAGAGTGGTGGTGTTGCCGCACCATCACTGTCACTGCCTGCTTTGTCTGCACCTGGTCTGCCAGGCCATCTCACCAGCCGCAGTTACACACGGTCCATGACAAGCATGGTATAAACACTGTTGGTAATGCGCCTGACACACAAGGATGTGGGAAGTGCAGGGGTTTTTAAACTTAAGTGTGACAGGATATCTTTTTAACTGGAAATTGTCACTTCTTCCCAAAATGCAATGCCTTGAATAAATCAAGAATTAAGCACTGCTTTTTGTGCTTTCTGCATTAAGCAGAACATGCAGCTTTATGACAGGCACACAATGTGGATCCATATCTTACACAATATACAGTGCTATACAATGTAGTACTCTTCACCTACAAAATGACTTTTGAATAGGCAATGATGGAGATCAAACTCTTTAATAAAGGCAACCAGGCCACTGAATATTTCCGTTTGATATGTGTGAATGGGAAAAAAGTGAAATCAAATACACAGTATGTTCTAGATTAGGAAGTTGGCATCTTACACCCAATCCCTCTACAGAGGGTTGCAGCAACTTCAAAAAATATCCAAATTTAACTCCAAAACTAACTTCTCTCCCATGGGCCAAACTAATACCCTCCAGTGCTGTCGCTGCCTATGACCTAGTTCCTCCATACAGTCTACCTGCAGAGTACAAAATGTTCATTTATGTCCTAGTAAAAGAGTAAGTAGATCACCCATCAGAGACAGGCCATGTTACTGAGCTTTGAATCTTAAAACAAAATGTTGACTTGGGACGATCATCTTATAATCAAATCTGTCTAAGCCATCTTACAATTAGCCTAAACAAAACTGACCATTTTCCTGGTAATTCAACTTAATTATAAAGAACCAAGAGTAAATCATATGAAATCAACTGAAATCTTGACGGTGAATCAGATATGCATTATAACAAAATCCTTACTTTCCATTCTACAGACCATTTTTCCAGTATTCTCAGCATATTAGCTACTCTAGCTGTTCCCAAATTGCTAAAGTATAGCTTCAAACAGAACGGAAAAGTATAATAAAAAAACAGTAGCAGACTGGGGGGGAGGTGTGGGTGAGACGTAGGCTGGATGCAGGAGAGCTGAGCAAGCAGACCGACTCTTCCTGTATCCAGTCTGCCACAACACACAACAAATATTTCACCCATTTACAAGATGACACTGAAACCTAAAAGTGTATATAAAGCATCAAACATGTTCATTTTGAAAATACTAACTTCTTAATGACTACACAACTTTAAACTAGGGCTACACAATTAGTTGACGGTAATCATAAAGCGTGATTTTATCCATGACTAATAATTTTGCAATTTGATGATATTGAAGTGTTAATTGTTGTATTGTTAATTCCCCTGAAAGTCCTGGTGTGGTGAATGTACAATGTGCACCCATGTGACCAAAACAAACGTTATGATGGAGAAACAGGCACCTCCAGTATAAAAGTGTGTTGTGTGCACGATGGACATCCAAACATGAGTCAGAAATCTATGGTTTCTATGTTTGTGTGTGATTAGCGATTGCCATTGTCTGATAAAACATGGCTGGGGTTTATACAAGGTATCATGCATATGAATCTTGATTTAATTTATGAGGAATCACATCTACCTGTAGTTCATGGATTTGTTGACATAAATGCTAATGATTGAATATAGTTAATTATTGATAATAATGTATTGGGAGTATTTGATATATTGTATAAATGAGACCAGCTAGATAATGACAATCATATAGAGTCTCAAAATTAGGAATTTGGAGTGTACTGATTACAGTTGCCTTATGATTTAATTTATTATTTGATTATTAAGATTATTTGTTGATTGCTGATGGATTCTGACTGACTGAGTTTATGTAACCCTATTGATCGCTGATAGATTCTGACTGTGCATAATTGAGTTTAATGTTCATTGATGAGTTTATGTAATTTACTTGCTTGGTTAATTGGAACACACACACAACACAGAGTGGCACATCCAGCGTCTAGTGCACAGGTGCAGGATGAACAGGCAGGCTTAAAAATACTGCCTTGTCCTGCTCCTCCATCATCAGGTCTTAAGATTGCTCTACTTCAGTCACGCTGTAGTCTTTCAAATGAATTGTCCCAATGTTCGAGGGGAAAATAATTCTCTGAAGATGAAAATGTTCCTAAAGGTGGATCATTGCCGGTCATTTTGATGTTTTAAACCAGATGATGAAAAACAAGTACAAAGTTTTCTACAGATATTTTAAACCTATCTTGTACTCCAAATCAAAAACAATAGTTTTTCTGTTAAATCGACTTGAATTTTAAATCGATTTTAAATTTTAAATCAACTTGAGCATCATTTTTATCCCTGTGTGTGTGCGTCTCCATTCAGTGAAAGGTGTGTTTAGTGTTAGTGGTAGTGACTGACTAACCTAAGCACCTAAATAATGTGCATATTTTGATCTACCATTTCTGTTCAATGTACAAGGGTTAATAAGCTTGGATTAGATTGCATTTGAAAAGTCAAATTCATATAGGCTCAACTGTAGACAAACAAAACATACCAGTAAGGTAGTGCACAGTCTGAAATGGTATGAATTATGAAGGAAATAATTTGAGACTGGGAATGGACTTACTTACTCGCTAACTGAGGCAATGTTTTAGGGTATGTTGATATGTCTTTAACGATAGCTTAGATTGTAACAATTTGTTTACTTGACCCACACAATTTGATGCTCTCTCCCAAAATATGATGCTCCTCATTGGTCGCAATGTTGCTTTTGGCCAGCAGATGTCAGTTAGATCTTGTGTTCAACATGGCTTAGGTCTCAATGAAAGTAAATGCATGCAATAGAATGGAAATGCAGATTTTTTTTTAGGGTTCTATAATGAAGGTGGGGTGTACTTTTATCAAATCAGCTATCTATGCTTGTCAAAAGGTGAGTGGGGAGAAACCCTGAGTGTCTTGCTCTAGGCTGCATTATAAATGACCAAATATTGAGGTAAATTAAATCAGCAAAGAAGTTTCCATCAGTGATGGATTCAATCCATCGCTGATCTCCAATGTATTTATCCAATCGCCCTACCCTAGTTGCTATTAAATGTGAATATTCCCTCACTGCTGAATTGAATAAACAGATCCCCTATGCCAAGGAGCAGTTCTCAAAGGACAAGCAGAAAAATTATGGGCTACTGGCAAATACATTCTGAGAACAGAACCAAGGAAACAGAAATGCCAAAATTACATCTTGCCACATTCCAAGAAGAATGTTTCAACTATCCCACACTCCACAGCAGACAAGCCTAACATCCCAGAAGCCCTCCCTGGCTGCCATCAAAGCTGGTTAATAACATCTATCCAGGAAGATTGATTTAGATGTAAACATCTTACCAGCACTGTATATAAACTCATAACACATGCTAAAACTGATGAAGAAATATAAACTCTAGTGGTCTGTTAATCAACAAGGTCTCTGGTCAGCAATTTCCCCTGCCTTATCTGGTCAGAACCCATTTCTATTGCAATCGACAGTGGCAGCCTGTTGATTGGCCAGCTCTGCCTGTCTCTCATGTTACTATCGCCTGCTGCCGTTGCCATGACGACTCATGACGGGGCTTACTACGGACTATTCTCTTACCAATGAATGGAATGGAGTCCAGAGACTCATCCAAGTTGCTGGAGCAGGAGGTCTGACGCTGCTCTCCAAGGCGGCGCATGTGAATCTCCCGACGTGCATCATTTGGAAGCCAGCACGCCACCACATCAGTTGTGGAATCTGCTCCATCATCGTTAACAGCTAGGATGTAGGAGGGGTGGCGCAGGGGGCTGGGGTTCTTTCCAGCGGGAGGCTTTTCCCTCAGAACTACCCCAGACTCTGTAGGGCTCCGCCCATTCACCTGGCTCTGAGGTTCTAGTTGGGGGGGTTTGAGGATGCCAGGCCTCTGGGGTCTCTGTTGGGGGGTGGAGCAGGAAGAGGACCTGTGTCCTACCAATGCTGCCTCTCTGCCTGCCTCAACAGGCTGCATGGTTTCAGTCCGCATTCTGCTCTGGCCTTGTTGAGTAGTGTGGCCTGCATGGTTACCTTTGACTACAGCTCTTTGGTCAGCAAAGGAGGGCTCGGTTCTCATGTTCTTCCCCAAATAACAGGGTCTGTCTGAGAGCAGGGGTGAGGAGGTCTGGAGAGAGTCTGGTGCTTTAGTGTAGAGAGGATGGTTGGGCCCCCCCCTCATGCTGCTGCCATAGGCAGCAGAGGGCCTGTAGAGGATGGCCTGTCTGGGGATAGACTGTCTGCTGGGCCTAGTACCTTGGTCTGACCTTCCATACCCGCCTCTCCTGTCTATGGGTCGTACCAGCTCTGCAGGGTCAACATAGTCTGTGGAGCGTGCTCTGGTTTTGTGTGTAAGGCCGTCTTGAGACACGCTGCGAGGGGGCCAGTTCCTGGCATGGCCCATCTTCTCTGACCCACTGATGCGGTCCTGTGAGGCGCTGCGTGGGGCAATCTGAAAGTGGGGTGGAGGTCCATGGTAGGAGCGGTCATGGGAGGTGCTCCTCCGTCGGATCCCCTTAGAGCCCCAGCCTCCCCGGGGAATGTGGTGGGTCGTGCTGAAGGCATTTTGATTGGCAGCTCGCAGGCTGTCCAGCCTCTCCAGGATAGTCCGGCTACCATGGGAATGAATTCCTTTGTTGTCAATGTACTCCCTGTAGGTTTGGTAGGTGCGCCAGTCAATGTTTTGATGGTTGGCTGGGTAGTGAGGTGTCGGGGCACCATAAGGAACCATCCCTGGAGCGGGGTAGACGTCAGACTTCCGTGGGAGAGGATACTGGGCTACTGACCCGGGCCTACCCCTGACAAAGACAGGGTCCATGTAATCCATTCTGTGCACTGGTCCCATGCGCCCCATATGGGCTGTATCAGGGGGAATGACCACAGTCCTCACACTGTCGTTGCGCATGCACACTGCCATCTGGCTTTTTGGGTATGACTGGGGAGGCGGTGATGGGGGCACAGTGATCTCCTTGCGGTATCCCAGGTCAGGAGGTGCCGCTGGCCCCCGGCTTGCTTGCCCCGCTGGGCAAGATGTGTCTGTCGCCTGGGCCATGCCTGCAGGCTTACCATCTACTCTGGGGTAGCATGTAGGGGGTGGATCAGGAATGTGACAGGCATTTCCACTGTAGGCCCTGTGACTACGGATGTAGGCATCCTGGGAGTAGGCCTAGGGAGACAGCAAAAAATCTGTTATAATAGGCATAGCACAAACTGCATTTGCAAGTGTGTGTAATATTCAACAGTGTACTACTAAATGCTTGCAGAGAATTACAAATGCTACTGTGTGCATGTGTGTGGGCAGTGCATGTTGCAGTATGAGTGTGGAGGCGTTAGTTCAAGAGTGTCAGTGGTGTTCATCTGTTCCTTATTTAGAGTTCTCATGATAATGTTCACTGTGCCATGACAGAAGACTGCACTACATATACTGATGGAAAAAATACTCCTTCAACAAAAGTTGTATGATGGCATTTGAAACAAGGTTTCTGTGGCACAGGGGTGCTACTTCAAGGGAATATATTGATTTTAAAAATCCATATTGTTAGCAACTCCCAAGAACAAACAAATAATGGTTTTACTGTCATCCCACAACTGCGATTTTCAATATAAAGATAAAATATTCCTTAATGGATGTAATAGACAACTGTATACCTACCACTACTGCAAAAGCCATGGGGGAAACAAATATGATGCAGTTCATTTGCAGTGTTCTGAATACTAGGCCTATGCTATGACAAGAATATATCAGCCAGGATCATGCAATGCAGCCAGGCAATTATCTGCCTAACATTTGACAGATTTCACACACAAAATGTAATAACATTGATGTACGACTGGACATGAACGTGAACAGCCAGTGTCTCTGTTAACCTACCTCAGACTGACAGGGGGTCACCAATCCCTCACTGTGACTGTGCTATATGTAAGCTCTGTTTCACTACAGGTAGTACTATAAACCTTTTTAATGAACAAAACTGTAGTTAAGTGTTCTTTTGGGAATCCAAACTTTGGGCTGGTAAGGCTCAAAATATTCCACATTTCTTCTTTGCTTCCACCATACGTACAACATACAACGAGACAAGTGAAGGTAAGTGGACTTTGACCCTACTACCTGGTGTCAAATTACATTCTTGCATAAAGATGTTTTTGCCACAGCAATAAGTGACTGCCTCTGTCCCTCCCATTGATAGCATGACTGTGTTGGTGGAGAGTTCAGAAGGCACTGGCCTTTATCACACTAATGACATCTGGCATGGAGGATGAAAAAGGGGCGAGGCTCCACTGAGATGCCAGCTGGATGCCAGCTCTAGTGCCTAATCAAACAGGTACTGCAGGCACAGTGCATCAGCCATCACCATAGGCTACATATTAGAATTCCAAGCAGAGCTGTATTTAAAGAATCAACTCTGGTTTGAGACCACTAGTTAGCAAAGCCCTGATGTTAAACCAGCAGACTACAGTACATCCTATAAAAAGACAATGGCAACATGCATGACAGATGCAAAAGGAGACAGAAAGCACAACATGTCAACATCAAGTGGCTACTAAGCCTGCGGCTTGCTTACCAGATTAGTGTTTTCCCGAGAAAAAGGCTGCCATTACATCATGTGAAAAAGAGCGTTAATAGACCAGGGGATAGAGGGTAGAAGACAGGGAAGAGGCTAGCAGAGCAAAACACACACATTATAAAAAAATAACAGATTGACAGCGGCGAGAAAGTGAAACGGGTACAGCAATGCCTGGGCTCAACATGCTAAAAATATACCACAGCTGCAGCAGCAGTACAGAGGGATGGTGAAGACGAAGCAGAGCAGAAGCAGTTTGCCATGTTATCGGTACCACCTGCTTGTGCCAGTCTGTCCTGGGTGAGGTGGCAGGAGCACGAGCCTGCCTCTCCTACTGCTGTTAAGTCTCCATCTTTTGGTTCTATGCATATCCAGCCAGAATACTACGCTCACTGAACAAGGTGCATCCAGTCTCCGTCGCTCTCCCTGTGCTAATGCTCACATGACAGAAGCAGCAGCTGCTGATTATACATTCAGCTCAGATGGTACAGCTCCCCCTCCCACTCCTTCCTCCTCTCTCCCTCAATATCAACATGTTCAAAACACAGGTCAGCTGACTTGATCTAATGGTTTCATCCTTGTTCATGGTCTTCCATCTCTTTTCCTTGCTCAGTATTTCCTATGCTTCCCTGGCTCACGGTTCCCTCCTTTTCTCCTCCGGGTGTTCACTCTGTCTCTTTGCTAAGCAACTGCTGCCTGTCTCTAGGCAGTCAGTGTGTGCTGCCTCCGCCTCCTACAGTGTAATGTCATCCTGTTCCCTGTTATAATCCTTCTGTTCTTATGGACAGCCCCCGCCTGTCTGCCTGCCTACATCAATAGCTACACCGGTTTATTTTGTGGCGGCTAGCCCATTACTGACGCTCTGCTAGCACTGTGACCAGTGGTGGCTAGCGCAACACATGTGCAACACAGTCGACTTTGCAAATGGTAAGGCGGGAGAGGGCAAAAGAGAGGGAGGAATTTACAGGGGTGGGGTGTAGTGATGGTTAACTGAATATTAGAGAGGAGAAAAGGGAGGATGGAAAAAGGAAATAGAGGGATAAGTGGATGTGTACAGGTTTTAATTTTCACTAATATTATAAGTTATTAATTGGCTCGGGGGGAACCCAACCCTCCTCTCTACACTAAAGACTCTCCAGACCTGCTCCTCACCCTTGCTCTCAGACAGACTCTCTTATTTGGGAAAAAGCATGAGAATTGACAATGTTATATCTATATACAGCAATGCGGTTTTGTAGAGCATTGACACCAAATTTTCAATTTCTTATATAAATGACTGCTGGCTAATTTATTGAGTGAATGGTGCTTGAGGGGGAAAGAGATTGGTTATAATTACATTACATATTGATTTGCCATTGTAGACAACTATCATTCAAGCATAACATGCTCCCAAATGATTAACTTAATTATCTATCAAGTAAATTACAAGCATTCACTATGGCCGTAAAGGGTCCGCAAGGGAACATTTCTGGCAAAGCAAATAGCCCAGGTCTTTCATAATATATTCATTATAAATAGGCTATCAGAAGACGCAAATCCAATGGGAAAGGATTCCTCAGCACACTGACAGATCACTCAGTGTGATTTGTTATGGATATGGAACAGACGAGTGCACCTTCACTTTGCCTTGAACCTGCAGAATGTTTACTTGCTGCCAATAGCTGCCAGCAGCATGCATAAAAAGTTAATGAGATCTGAAGTGCACACAAGTAAGAGGTTTTCTGTCTGCACGTTAAAATAGTTTTGGGAGACATACAAACCTCATCTGTGAAGAGTAATTTGTACTGGTATAGTATTTAAATACATTAAATGAATTTTAAAAGAGTGGAACCACCTATGTAGTGCTCAGGCTGAGTAAGAACTATAGTTGTAGACTAGTTACTCAAGGGCTTTTGGTATCGCTTTAAAAAAAGAAAAGAAAAAACTCATTGTTTTGTGCTCATCCTTGGCCGGCTTTTTGTTGTACCACAGCTCAACCAGAACACACAACAAAGGCATCTAAGAATCATCTAAATAAATAAGCATCCAGCCATTTATACAAGTGACGAAGATAATAACCTTTATTTGTATAGCACCTTTTACACACAACATGCAGCTCAAAGCGCTTTACATCAATAAAAGGTAGATAAAAAAACAGATAACAAGATAAAATTAGTATAAAAACAAGCAAAATGCATTGCATTAAAAGCAAAGTGCTTCTGTGACAGAGTGGGTATGACCGCATCATTTGTCACTGTTAACATTATTTCTTTAGCCATAAGTTAAGCCCATTCGTATATTCCATATTTTCAGTTTAATACAATAATCACAGACAAATAGTGTTTCCATTTCGTTTACCTTTATTGTTGTTTTGGTTACAGGATTTTCAGAGTTGTATATTTAAGTTTATGATGTCATGGCCTAGTCCATGTCGGAGGGGAGGTGTTCTCAGTCTGTATTATTCTTTTGCTGTGGAGATTGCGGGTATTTACTGTAGGTGGTTTAGGTGACGCATTCAGGTACAGTAGGAAATGGGAGCTCTAGGAAAATAACACTGGGGTTGATGATATAGAAAAGCTGGTAATATGTCTCACCCCTGCAGTGAGGTTGGTGAAGGCCAGGGGCTGGGTCATTGTAATTGAGGGCTGTATGTTGTTCTGAGGCAGCTGGAGTAGAAGGTCAGGCAATACAGATGGCAGTGCACAAGTTATTTTGATTTAGTATGAGTTGAGTTATCCTCTGTTCGGTAACCCTTTTGTTTTTTGTTTTTTTTCTGTTGGCACTGTAAATAAATGTCCACCTGTGGGACCTTCACATCACCTCCTGAGTCAGCCTCCTACTTCACAAAAGACCCTCAGGCTACAGCTATCTCACAGCTTCACAGAGTAATAAAGAATAACAAAAGATAAAAGAACACAACAAATATTCCCACTTTTCGATGCACATTGTTAGTGAACCTCCCTGCCCTTACAACTGCTTGGTATTGAGTAGTCATGCTCACACTGGTGACACTCAACCACTCTAAATGGTGAGATAAATCTACTCAAATAGAATACACGCTCGGCACTTACTTTAAGCTTTACGATACTTAACCCAGTTAAGTCTCAAGTAGTATTACTAGAATACACACTCGGCACCTACTTTAAGCCGTAACCAAGTTACGATACTTAACCCAGTTAAGTCTCAAATAGTATTAATCTTTTAAATTAATTCCCCTTCCTCTCTCTCAGGGATTAGGTAAACCACTCGTCAGCGAATACTATTTCTCAGCAATGTTTTCTTAAGTTCAGTGTGCTCTCACCTTCACCAAATTGTTGGACAGTGAACTCCTTCAATTCTTCCTTTCAAAAGGAGACTCTGTCCGCCCACATACTGTTCACACATGCGCAAGTAAGCATTACCCAGACAAGACAAATGAAAATTTGCACTTGCCCGTGTCAGCTCTGTTGGGATCCTGAACAGAAACAGTTAAAATTAAAGCTATTTAAAAGCTAAGCTGATAGTTAAAATGAAGGCTATTTAAAAGCTAAACTGAAAAGAGTTTTTAGCAGTCATTTGAAAATGCTTACAGAGCCCATCTCTCTAAAAGGGTATTCCACCGTTTAGGAGCATAGTTAAACAAGACTAGGTCAAAACCTAGTATGTGGCTGGACCCAGGGTTGTAGTCAAGAACGCCTTGGTCGAGTCCAAATCCAGATCGTATTTTAGATTTCAGATTGTATTTATTGACTAAAATAGCATATTTTTGTTTATTGCCTAAAATAGAAGTGAGTTTTCTGAAGACATTACAACCAAATCAGCATGTTTTGAGGACTAAATTAAAAGGTAGGGTAGGTACGGTTGAAAAATAATGCCACCCGTCCCTTCAGCCCTCCCTCCAAAGCCCCTCCCCCAAAACACAAACGCACACTACTACTACTACTAGGTAAGGTAGGTAGACCAGCAGGTAGTCCGTGAAATCATTTCATGGTAGGTAGACAGGCAGGTAGTCCGTCCAATAACTTAATTCGGTCCGAATTAAATGATTGGATGGAGTTATTACTGCCCTGCGCCCACTAGAGACACCAGATTTTTTTTCATTTTAGTGTCAGAGCACTTGACTTATTGATTGCTATGGGATGTACAGAGAAATTCAACAAATATAACAAAAAGTTTTTCTAAACAAGATTTAGGGCTGACACCTTCTGGTCGGGTCGGTTGGTCGATTGGTTGGTCGACATGCTGGTGTTATTTTTGGGGCGGGAGGGATATATGCAGACCTGATGTATTTTATTTTTGAGTGCTAGGCTATATTGTGTTAGAAATAACCTTGATTATAAATAAAAAACAATATTTAATTATATTTTACTGAACAAATGTAAAAAAAAATGCCTTAAGACAAAATATCGATTTGGGAGGCAGCGTGGCGATTTAAAAATAGTCACACACAAGAATTGCGATTCGTAACTGAATCCATCCCCCCCATCCCTATTAGTTTTTATGTTGTATTTAATGTTGAACAGGGCACCTTCCGGGGGACACCTTCCGTGGACTACACCTGAAACTGTTGAGGACAATCCCGGACCGGCACATGGTGAGGTTCATCATGGAGATGATATCCAACCGTAGTTTCATACTACAAACCAGCGATGGCCAAACCAGCAGGCTCAGAAGGCTGAAGAACGGCGTCCCACAAGGCTCCGTCCTCTCACCAATGTTATTTAACATCTACATTCATGACCTGCCAGACACAACATCCACCAAGTACGGCTATGCGGACGACCTGGCCATCATGCTTCGACGCCCAACATGGAAGGCGATGGAAGATGGTCTCAACCAAGACATGAGCATCCTGGCAGACTACCTCCAGAAGTGGCGCCTTCAGCTCAGCACAGGCAAAACGGTGTCCTGCAGCTTACCACCTTTCAACCGGGAAGCAAGAAGGGAACTGGACATACGTGTTGGCAACAAGCGCCTGGAATTCCAGCAAGCCCCCAAGTACCTCGGTGTATGCTTGGACCGGACACTGTCATATAAGCAACACCTGGAGGAAGTGAAGGCCAAGACAACATCAAGGGTCTCTCTTATCCGTCGTCTGGCGGGTTCAACTTGGGGAGCATCACCCCAGACGTTACGTATATCCACACAAGCCCTAGTCCTACCCGTAGCAGAATACTGTGCCCCTGCTTGGAGCAGAAGTCCACATGTCAACAAGGTGGATACTGTCATCAACAGCGCCCTCC
>CABFOS010143279.1:0-12939 GCA_900660315.1 Diretmoides pauciradiatus
CACTCTTAATCTCTCTCTCTCTCACACACACACACATACATGCACGCACGCACTCTCTCTCTCTCACTCACTCACACAAACATGCATGCACTCTTTCTCTCTCTCTCTCTCTCTCTCTCTCACACACACACACACACACACACACACACACAGAGCCATGCATATATCTAATGCAGATGTCTAATTAGCATTATTAACCTTTAGTGAATGGGACTGATGACATCAGCAGGGAGACAGCTCCTCAGTGCCATTCCTCTTTCTATTGTACCATGGGATTTTTAATTGGCCAAGGAGGTTTGAGCTCTCGCTGTCTGTTCCATCACAGGCGACAGAAGCGAGAGACAGTCAGTACTACACAAATGACAGACTGACAGACACATAGACAGACGGCAGTCACTCTGGTGGAAAAACATGCAAATGACCCATCGTGAAGTGTGTTGTGTCTCTCTCCCTTTGTATAGAAGGTGTGTGTGCAGCACGCCTGTGTTTGTGTGCACATGCATGTATTCATGTTAGTGAGAGATACTGCTGCTTGACACAGAGACAACATATAGTGGTAGAATCATTTCAATTTTAGCCATAGACTAACCGTTCTTGTCTTGCCCATTATTATTATTATTTTTTCTGAGGACTGAACAGCGTCTGTACTTTTTTTCCTTCTCTGCCTGACTCTGTTCACGGCATCTGCTCGTTATTGCTTTTCCATTAAACTGTTTCCATTTCTTCCACTAGCATCTAGTGCGTGTGCAGATGCTTACAGTATATGAATGTATGCGTGTGGGTACAGAGTCATGGCCACGTTTGGGCGTGTGTGTACAGTATGTGCACATTCCCTCTGCTTCATTTTGTATGTTGAATACATGCATACACCTCACCTTACATATGTGTCATATGTGTTATGCATGCACTGCCTTGCCTAAATTATGAGTAAGGTATTGAGTGTTAGACGTGTGAAATGTTACCATGTTCTGTGCATTACCGTATGCACTGGAAGGGATCCCAGAGCATCTGTCAGAACCCACGTATTTCCTACAAACATGAGCTGAGCGGAGACTCTTGAATCATGAGCTAATTGAATATAGTTTTTGCATCATAATTGTTCTGCAAACATTTGTTTAAATTATTCATTCAGGTAACATTTCACATTATGGCACTGTCTGTTTTAAGTGTGGTGGTTAGCCAAGCAACTGGTGCTGAAGTATCTTGTGCAATTAGCTTGCTTCTAGGCTACATGCCAGAACATGCAATTATACAGCACCATGGCATACACCCATACTCATCACTCTCACCTCTGTGTGACCTATATTTCTTTAGAAAAGAGAAAACAAAGTGGAACTACAGTACTAAAATGTCTGTATAACTAGTTATTCCCATGAAAGGTTCCCTGGACAGACGCCAATGAAATAAACAGAGTGGCATCTCTACTAGTTCAGTTCAGTATTGCTGCCTGTTGTAACTGTACCACACAGCAACCTGAGAGTTACGCAGACAAAGAGTGTCAAATCCACAGTCATGTCCTGGGATCTAGTTGTACTGAAACTGGACACCAGCCAAACAGCGGCAGCAACCGGCATTCAGCAGCATTGAGTGAACTTGTGTTGACTGGAGGTTGTGTTTTTACTGCTGTTAAATGTTAGAGTACAGTTTTGTAGTAATGTTTTCACTGAATGATGAATGGGAGCGGTTTGTCGGATGGTAAACATAAACAGTAGACTGACCCGAGTTTGTGTTTTTTGTGCGCGCGCGTGTGTGTGTGTGCGCGTGTGTGTGTATTTCTCAGAGGTGTAAAGGATCAAGCTCCTGACACCATGGATATGGATACACAGCCACAAGGACAGCAAGCAGCCGTACCAGTGTTTCAACCACAGGTAATCTCATTGGGGACTCGATTCAGATTTAAGCCGCCAATAAATCAACTCGGACTTCGAGATCTTACTCATATGACTTGGGACTCGACTTGCACTTGTACTCATAAGACTTGAGACTTGACTTGAACTCGTACTCATAGGACTTCTGAACAATGCTACAATTAACAAATAGCGAGCACTTTTCTTTGTAATTCATCCTGCTTCGTTGATTTGATCATGCCTTGTAATGGGTGGGCTCTGTCTCCTCTGACATCTCAGCTTGAACGAGAAGCGCGAGAACAGTTTAGGTAGCCGCGTATTTACACTATGCTACAAACGGCATCAGCGTGATGAGGCGCTGAGCTTCTATTCTGCGCTGAGCCGTGCACTTTTGGCGTTTTTTCTGGTCGCCGAGAGTTGAAAGAGAGTCACTTTTTACCCAATCACAGTGGAGGCGGGGCGGGACAAATACCACAAAGATCAACCGTCACATCCTACATGTACAAGTGCTGAACAACGACAACAATAATTTACTATAATTGATCTAAATGCTATATATCCTCTCTTCAATCTGACATGTTTTACAGAGCCCATCTTTTACACTTATTCTCTACAGACTTGTGAAAAACAGAGATGGTTAATTTTTCCTGTGAAAACGTTTTATCATCAAACAATCCACTAAGAGTAGAGAATAACTAGAAAAGATGGGCTATGTAAAACACTTCAGAATGGAGAGGTGATAGAATTATGGTGATCAGAGGCTGATTGATGACGTTTGGTTGTTGTTTTGGATTCCTCTGATCCTAAAATAATAGTAGGTGAAACCTTGTCAAAATCTGATTAGTAGTTTTGCAACCAAAACATTTTTCACAAAACAATGCTCAAATGTTATCTACCATCTGGTAAAGTGGCTCCAAGATGTGTGACCAGTTGTTTCAAACCTCCCTTCCTTTGCTGTTTTGACATGGACCGACTAGAATAATCATCCAAAAAAAAAGCAGCTATTGCTGAAAGGGACGAGTATAGACATGATTTAGACTCATTCATATAGACTTGAGACTTGAGTTGGGCTAATGCTTAAAAGACTTGAGACTTGACTTGGACTTTCATGCAGAGACTTAATGACAAGTCTGTAAACTACACACACTCAAACACCCACACATACACATTTCACCTCTGTCTGTCACTTTTCTGTCACCCTGTCACTATTTCACAGCAGCCAAATCACTAACCATTTCTATTTCAGTAACCCCTCAATTGCAATCATGTCAATGTATTGCCTATTTCCTGAAGCACCCCCTCCATATTTTGAACTATATCTCTTCTCTATTATCCTGTTTTCCTGTCTCGACAAAGTTACGCTATACGGCTCGGTTGTTACTCGGGCTGGGTGAAGCACAGACCACTGTGCCTTGGTGTGAGATAGACAGCGGCGGATGAGTGTTGAATTGTTTCTATTGATCGGAGCTCTGGAGGCTGGCAGCGCCTGACCTCCCAGCGTGCCTCTCTCTGTTCGATATAACTCAGGTTTGTTCTGTGCAAATCTGGTCATTGTTGGCTTTTAATACCGCCCTCCAACATCAGGCCCATTGATTCCCCTCCAGAAGGATGTTTTTGCCTCCATAAGTATTGAATGGACTTTTAACAAAGAGGATCATCCATATGCCCCAGAGTAAATGTGGAAAACGGTTGGGAAACTACACTAAAAATAGGCATGTGTTTTCAGTTGTTGTTTTTCTTGTGTATGCAAGGGCACTGCAATAATAACACTGGAATTGCCAAGGGGGTTCATTTATTCTAAGATTTGTAATTGCAAAATTAAGGATAATTGGGTTGCGCACAAAAGAAAGTCAGATAATGATTAATTTGAGTTTTTAGCAACACTCCCCCACACTCACTAGATCTTCCATGATTTCCCTACAGTTGATGATGTGTTGTTTTTACAGCTTAATGATTTCTCTCACTGTTTTTCAATCTATTTCCAACGATTTTCATCAGTTTTTCGTTCTAGGCCCATTTTTTTGTGGTTAGGTTATTGTAAAATGAACTTGCTATGTTACGTCATGTTTTTGCACTCACAGAGCACGTCTGAACTGATTTCACATTCAGTGGGAGATGGAGACAGCGTCAGTTAAAGTATGTAGATGGCTGTCTTACCAGCATCCATATGGGTGTCTTTCAACAAGTCCTCAATCTGTTTCACACTTTCCCAAGGTTCAGTCTGCTCAGCAGCACAGGGGGGAAAACCCCCACCAGCCTCCTCCTGAAGAAATCTGAATTGTATATGAAGGATATTCTGTATCGCTTGCGATATCATATCTCTTGGTCCCGGAGGTATGATGCATATGCATTAGGTAAACGAGATGAGCTGGTAAGATGTGCATTTTTAATGGCGCATTTGCTCTTTGAGTAAGTGGGAGGGTTGGCGAGGAGCCCCCCTCAGATCAGATTTTGATCGTCACCGCAGACTTTGACAGAGACGGATCCGTCTGTAAGCGCTAAGACAAGGCAGCGCGGTTGTGGAGCAGATTGATAGGAGAAGCAGAAGAAGCAGCTTTGGGGTGAATCCTGGCTGTTTGACTGGCTGTGGATGAATATTGCATGGTGCCGAGCTCAAGGGGGCTGGTAACTGGTGAGGGTGGTAGAAGGCCCCCCGCCTGGTTTAGTAGTCTCTGTCTGTCTGTCTCTCTTTCTCTGCCTGTCTGTCTTTCTCTCTGTCTTTGTCTCTCTCTCTGTGGGAGACGGCACCTCGCTCTGCCGCCGCTGGCCTTTCTGTGGCAGCCGTTGGCACTGCTGGGCTGTCACATCACACCTCCTCCCTTCTGCTGCTTGTCTTCCTTTTTTTCTCTCTCCCCCTTTCTCTCTCTCTCTCTCTCTGTCTCCCGCATTCCTCCCTCCATTCTCAATGTGTCTTGTCAGTTATGTTTGGCGATGGTGTCATTATTGGCCAGCCCGTATCACACTTCCTCCGATGAGCTGTCTGTCTGCTCTGTCTCCGTCTCTTTCCCGCTCTCCCCTCCCTCTCTCTATCCCCCTGCCAGTGAGTTGCTCATGGCGATTGTGTGTCACCTTTATACCCAAGACACGCTGTCCCTCACAGACGTTACCCATAATGCCTTGCATGGCTGCCACTAATCTCCATCCCCCTGCAGCTTGTCCCCATCACCGGCCGGAATGACGTGAGCAAAAAGAGTAAGCAGAGTTGGATGCCAGTGCCACACCACATGATACAGCCCGACCGTTTCATTTCTGGAAATATAAGACAAAACAATATAATGATCATAATGAAAGCATTGAAATTACAATTATAAGAATTTTCAAAGAGATGCTAATTGTCACCAAGCTGAGCACTAATTGCTACTTAGCCTTTGTTTACAGTATACGCCTACAGTAAGTGATTGTATCAATATATAGGGTCACATGTCAGGAAATATCAGTCGTCTGACAATTATAGCCAGTTAGCTGTATTAGTTGGTGCCCGAAGTTCTTGCAGGAATGACTTGGCATTTCTTGCATGTGGGGTGCTTCTGCATCCAAAATGCCTTGCAGTTTTTTTAGTTTTTTTTAAGCTTGGTTTGCCCCCATGGTAGCCAAATCTCTAACCCTGGCGTTGGCAGCATTAGTGCCATGCTCTACCCATTTTAGGGTTGGGTATCGTTTGGGTTTTTTCCGAAATCGATACTTTTAAAACGGTAACGGTGCCAGAAGCGATACTTTATAAACAAGACTCTTAAGTCCAAACCTAGTATGTGGCTGGACCATGTGCGCTCTCCTTCATGCATCTTGGTGCATCGAGAGCTGTTTTCGGTTCCTAGGCGCACTTGAATGCATCACAATGTATTACAGCGAAATTCATAGCCAAATTTCTGAGGTGCACTTGAACGCATCACAACGGCAAAAGTTGTCGGGCTGCCCGCTGTCACAGTTCAGCCAAAGAACACAGAACGATGGTTGACGACATTAAAGAGTGGCCTTTTTGTTATTGCTAAGGCAAATTTGAACATTCGCCTTCCACCTCCTCGCGCCGCTCCCCATAGCTTATAGAAAGGCAGTACGCAGAGAAACCAAACCGAAGGGAGACAAAGCATTGTTTAGAGCTATTTCACTCTTTTAAACAACGATGAATTACAACTAGCGATGGCGCGGGCGGTGATGCTTCTGTTCCCTGTAATGTCTGTTTCGGACCAGAGGGCAAATATTACAATCATATTGGCCGGGTTTCGGTACCCAACCCTAATTGAGATACACAGGACCTTTACCTCTGAAAGGTCCACCAGGCCAGGGAAGAGGCACTGACTGACTGTCCACCTGACCTGACACACACACACATACACACACACCGTCACATCACCTCTTGCTCCTATATGAGCTGCAGTCTATACAAACCTCTCCTCCCAGTTTCGTTCAGCCTGACCCCTTCTTCATTCAGGGTCATTCCTCTGTGACTTCAAATTATGTGTGTGTCTGACCCTGTTTTTGTGTGTGTGTGCGTGTGCTGGGGCCTCGTGTTTCAGCTGGGAGCTCCTGATTGTGTGGCAGCCGGGTGCAGCAGATGAGATGGCCTGTCAGTCAGCCGTGGCCGGGCTGCCCTTTGAAGGCCAGGCCAGGGGGCGAAGAGGTGCCGCAAATGGCCTGTGAAGTTTACATACACTGCCCACTGCTAAACAGATTAGCTCTAATGAAGTGTCTAATGCCGGGGCCGCCGGCTGACATAATCCTGCCTGGCAGCCCAGCCCCTCAGCTGCCAAAAAAGCCGCCCCCCTCCGGCCCTCTCTCCGCCCTCGCACGGCCTCTGCTGCCACCCAGGGCGACTCCACGCAGGGAGGTGCCCACCGTTAATCATGCTGGACAGTGTGCGATCTGACATGCAAATGTAGGTCATTGCATATGTAAATGTGTGATTACGGGGCTGGCATGCCAGGACACATTAGCAAGACTGTGCTCTCAGCAGGCGGTTGTCACAGCGCTTTAGAAGCTCATGCTAACATTTGTCAAGCTACCATGCAGCGACTGAAAGCAATGCCCCCTTGTTCTCTCTCTCTCTCTTTCTCTTTCTCTCTCTCTCTCTCTCTCTCTCTCTCTCTCTCTCTCTCTCTCAGCGATTTGTGCAGGATGCGCTCCACGGTGGAGGAGACCCGTAAGTCCTAGTTATTACCATTACAATCACAAAAGCTTCCTCTCTGTCTGCACTAGACGGATTCATTCTCGCAGTAATCTTAACCACAACAGCATTTATTTGTTGTGCAACCACCATTACAGGAGCATGTCATGCGTGTTTTTTCCGCCACAGGTACCAGGCCCTGTACAACTACCTGCCCCGTAATGAGGACGAGCTGGAACTGAAGGAGGGAGACGTTGTTGATGTGATGGAGAAGTGTGATGATGGCTGGTTTGTTGGTAAGAGGAGGAAACACTCCCCAGCCACCCCACATCATACATCATGTTAGAGTAGTGACCTTACAAAATGTAACATGTGTAGGCCACTAGAGGGCGCTGTGGATCTGTTGTCCTTGTTGAAGTCCATGTTACAGCTGAACACAGCCTGCAGCCTGGCCAGTTTCAGCCTGATTGTCTCTTTCTCCATGTTCCCTCACAAACTTTGCCCTCTAAAGATGTTTCCACATATGTAAACTGGACTTTAAGCTCAAGTCTGCAGTGAGCAGGAATAGTGCGAGTGCCAGTGACAACTAATGCTACTGCCAGTTTGATGCTATCGCTATCAGCAACACACTAGCAAAAACAAAATATACACAGACTTGGCATTGTTGGATACAGAGAGGTCAAATTCTCAGATACAGGTACGTATTTATTTCATCAACACTGACGCTCTGCATGGTGTTGCTGTTTGTTCGTGTAGGAACCTCTCGACGGACCAAGCTGTTTGGAACCTTTCCAGGAAACTACGTGAAGCAGCTATAATGGTGATTCCAGACCCCCAGCACCCCTGACCCTCCCCTCTTTCTGACCCATTCATCGCCCCAGCACAGCACCCATAGAATACTTCATCCCCAGAAGGGTCAACCAAGACCTGTCCTGCGTGTGTGTGTGTGTGTGTGTGCGTGCGTGCGTGTGTGTGCGTGCATGTGTGTAGGGCTTGTCAGCTTCACACAGAAAGACATAAAGAAACATTTAGCTGTAACTAGCCATCTTTATGGAAGACTTATTCCAATAATATAATTCCGTTTTGTTTTTTTCTTCTATCATGGAGCTCCCAAGCTTTGTACTCCAGTCAGTGACCTTTAACCTTTGACACTGATGGGGGGGTACAGACTGAAGGTGACAGACAGGAAGTGAACAGTGCACCCCTGCAGTGATTTTTTCTTTCTTCTTTTTGTTGAACCTACTTTGTTAGACTAGATATGGTTTCCACTCTACGGCAGCGAGCACAGGGTGGTTCTGTAGCTTCAATCAATTCTCAATTTACTTTCAATATAGCCACAATACTATTTTATTCACAAATTTAACACTTGTTACATTTCCTTCCAGTGTTTGATTACAAGCTTCTCCCAAAGGATGTTCTTTCAGTGAGGAGAGTATTTGAAGAACAGTATTCTTTCAATGGGTCATTCAATGTATGCATACATGTTTAATGTAGTATACTAACTGTGTTGTAGTATGGGCATTGCAGCCATGCGACAGATTTGTTGCATCAGCATGTCAGGTAAAAGGACGTTACTTAATATAGACAACCGTTACAAGTGGAAACAAATGTGCACGTATCAATGCTATGTTACCCAAGGTATTGATGGCTTGGTTATAAATTGGTGATATTTTTTTGTCCTTACCATTATTAATTCCAATGAAGCAGTTTTATTAGATTTCCACGATAAAGAAGTGGCAATTATTGACATTATTGACCATTAGAAGTAAGAAAAAAACATTTTCAACGTATTGGTTTGTATTTTCTGTCATCTTCATATTAGGATGAAATTTTATCACATATTCAATTTTTGGATTTTACAACCGAAAGCTAGAGGTTGTAATGACTTTGGGGGATACTGATCATGTCCGAAAGTGTATGAAAAAAGGTTGCCAGCCTTTTATGTATGATATTTATTAGAGGATGAGTGATGAATAAACTATGTAATAAGACGTTTGTCCAGAAAAAATGCAAGTTGGAGAGTGGATGGAACAACACTCTTTGTACCTTTTTCTCATTGAAGTGGCTTAAGGTAAAGTGTACTTTGAACATGTTTCAACAGCAGCAAAACCACTTTTGAAGCTGTGTTGTTTTATTGTCAAGAAGTATCCTTTTCCACATTGGTGGTGATTATGACAAATGACAAAGTAGTTAACAGGCTATAATTAATGTATCCAAATGTCATGTCATTTTATTTTGAAATTATTTAAGTCAGACGAGGGATGAATAGCATTTTATCAAATAATACAGTTGTGTAACTGCAGTTTTTCCACTAGATTGTGACGGCATCCTATTAATCCTATTGCCAGAGTGAGTGGGTAGAGTGTCACTGTGTTACGTGTTGTTATAACATTTGAAAGTATCGGCAGATGCCAACTTGGCTTTTCATGTTCAATGAATTTGATTTACCGAAGTTTTTTTTTGGCCTTTTACTTGTCTCACATAGGATGGGCACTGACAACAAAACAATTGTTAAAGCACCTTAATATATATTTTGTTTGTTTGTTTTTATCATTCATTGGTTCCTTCACCATCACCCTCTGTCAGTCTCGTTTCAACTGGTGTGATAGCACTATGTGTGTCTGGTGTTTTTGTAAACCTTTTGTATGAGAGCTGTAAAATGGCCAACATCCACTGCTTTATAAAGTCAGCTTTTTCTCACCCACCATCATATTTGGTTTCCTCTCCTTCTTTCTTCACGTTTTTCTTGGTGTTCATCAGTGGTGCTAATCCTACTCCCTGAGAGCTATTATTGTAGCCAGGTATGTAGGCCCTTTTTTTCTGGTTATTTGACTCCATTGTTTGAATTGTATAAACGAGTCAGCAGTCACTTGCTAAGTCAGATTGAGTAGTTGGTGACTGCAGCCTTACATCAAACTTATTTAGCAGCCATGTATATATACGTATGTATGTGTATATATACCTCTCCTACGATGCAAAAAAATTACAAAATGTCAGGAAAGTGTTTGGAAGTGTGCACAGAACATAATCACAACCTCTCCTTTAGTATGACTTTGATACTACTTTAGGAACAGATTTGGACCGAAGACACTGGAGTTCTTAAGGGTCATTTGGCTCCTATTATGTTTATATATATGTATTGAAAATGTACAGGAATCCAAATACAACTCCCAATATTTCACTCATGTGAATTCTAATTCAATGCACACCCTTGGACTTAAGCATTTCTACAATATCTTAGCTTTTGTTGGATGATTTTATGAAGCTGTATTGCTAATAAAATCCAGCTGATAGTTGATATATTTCTTCTCATTTTTCCTCTCGTCAAAAGAGATGAGATGTTCCTACACTTTGTTTTGGGATGTGGATTGAAAAGCAACTTGTGAGATCGCCTGATTTATGAGGTTTAGTAATTGATTTTGTAATCCTCAGATGATGTGTAGAGTTTTCTCTTAAGCATTTCAATGTCAAATTAGGTAAATAATTCTATTATTTTGAATCTTGAAAAAAAAACAATGTGGCTGTCTCCATTACAAACAGTAGCCCCACAAAATCTGCTTTGTGTTTTATTTAATGAATCTTGTGTGTTCTCAGACTTTATTCTGCACAAATTCAGAAAAATCTCTTCAAAGAGGCTGCTCACTTATGCATTAAAACATTTGAAGGTGGAAATAATGAAATATGCCATTAAAAGGCAGCTCACAGCAGTTGTAAGAAGTCACACTGATGGTCTTTACAATTTATTCATTTATTTATTTTACAATTCATTTCAACAATCACATTTGAAGAACGTTCTCCATAGATTAACTTGAATAAAAATGTCATTTTTACAGGTTTAGCAAATTCGCC
Organism: Diretmoides pauciradiatus; assembly: GCA_900660315.1. NCBI lineage: Eukaryota > Metazoa > Chordata > Actinopteri > Trachichthyiformes > Diretmidae > Diretmoides > Diretmoides pauciradiatus. The sequence continues at coordinate 10,798 of CABFOS010143279.1, forward strand.
ACATACATCTGACATTCTTGAATCCTGTGGCTGATGTTTCTATTGCTAATGATAGAACTGAAGAAGAAAAAACTAAACAAAACAGGGAAGTGCATGCTTTTATGTTTGCAGGCATACCCATATGTGTCTGTGCAGAGAGAAATGTTGGAGTCAGAGTGCTTCATCATAGACTTGTATGTGTAGGAGTTGCCTTGTCTCAAGCCAGGCGCCATGGTAACTGAACAAACCATGAAACTGGACCACTTTAAAACTGCAACAGTATTAGCATGCCTTGTTAACTCTATGTTTACATACTATTCAGTATCCCCATTTGGTGTTTTTAATATTTGGGATTGATTATTTAGACATGATGGGAGATCCAGCGAGGAAAGAAAAACAGCCCCAGCAAACTGGAATGAAAAGACTGCAGACCAAACTACAGTTATAAACAAAAGTTCACAGTAAATGAACCGTCTGTGTGTGAGGAAGAGAGAGGAGCAAGAGTGTTGAGAGATGAAAAATAGCACTTTTTAAGACAGACATCACAGACCCAAACAAAGAATAAAACGGGACAGCCGACGTGATTCGAGCTCAGGTCTCGTGAAGGGATACAGCGAGAGCCCTGGGTCCTATCCAGATCAATAGAGGCTGGAATGTGCCTGGGGGACCTCCAGGGCTTCAGCGTGGAGCGGTGCCTCCAGACCAAATAAGGACAGGAGCAGACCCGTCAACCAGAGCAAGAGGAGGCCAGCCAGACACAAAGCTGCCCAGGGATGAGGAGAGATGAGGGGGGCTGGCCTCCAACAGAGGCTGGCTTACATCCTCCGTCTGTCTGGAAGTGTCCATATAGGTACACAGTGAGACAAAACCCCATCAGAGTGAAGCAGTTGAAACAGTGTTTAAGAGATACTATACTATTGACAGTATCAGATGGGGGGGGATGTCATGAGGAGTAACAAGAGAGCACAGATGAAATAAGAAAATAGTCTCAGGAGTAGTGTGGGGAAGCCAGAGAGGGGAAGTGCTGGTAGAATAGACTGTTCCCCAAATCTGACCAATGACCTCACTCATGGGGTGGGGTCTACACACTCTCCTCCCCCTCCTGGTTGGAAATCTCCATAACTTAGTCATTCCCTTGCTTTTAAACTGTGTTCCCTACAGTGTGCAGGGACACCCTCACACACCTACACACACACACACACACCACTTCACCTCTGGCTGTAGTGGAGCAGGAGCAGGGACACATTGAGGGGACATGCCACTCAGTGTAGTGTTGGAGGGTCCAGCCCCCTGGGGGTTTCGACTCGCTGGAGGAAAGGACTTCAACCAGCCCCTGACCATCGCCCGGGTGAGTGTGTGTGTGTGTGGTGATGATGTCTGTGCACAGATATAACCTCTGTACCACAATTGTCCTCAAAATGTGTTTATCATGACAGGGTTTACTCAAATTCCCACGTTAACAGAGTACTTTCTTCTTCAGTGTTTGTCCCTCCTGGCTATACCAAAGCAGTAAAGAATCAGTTTGTTAAATCAATCTTCTAATGCGAGCAGACCTGGTAAAAACAATCAATGAAATCCTTTCTCCCTATTTCCATTTCTTCTTTTCCCAGCACTTGATTCGAGGGCCACAGGACCGCTGTCAGGGCACTAAGGCTATAACCCTCCCCACCTTACTATTAGCTGCTTGCTAGTGTGGTGAACATCATTCAATTATTGCAGCATTGCTCATGGATAAGAACATCAGATAAATGTCTGAAGTGGAGATGGAAATCAGTTGCTGTGACCCCCTGGTGTGAGTTCCCCTCCGGAGTAACTGCTTCCTTTGGGCTCCACTTTGTAATCAGGAGAGTTTGCTCTGGAAACAGTGTGTCTGGTATGGGGCTTGCACCTGTGCTGCAGTAAATGCGTGCGGCTTAGATACAAATAGCAGCTTACATTATACTCTGACATGCACACACACACACACACTCTCCACACACACACACACACACACACACACACACACACACACACACTGCTGTTATATATCAGCAGCCAGACATTTTAGACTGACAGGCCGGCTGGCAGCTGACTGTAAAGATAAACCTCTGTTCCTGTTAGGACATCCCTAAGGGTTGTCCAGGGGTCAACAGGGTCAGAGGTCAACCCACTGTTAGTTCTCAT
>CABFOS010143282.1:15668-31713 GCA_900660315.1 Diretmoides pauciradiatus
GTGTTTGAATAAGTATGATATCTACTTTGCTGCTCCAAACTGTGGAATGGCTGCTAAACATTATTTCAACCCTTCAAAAGCAGACTTTGTTAAAGTACATACATACATGCATACACACACACACACACACACACACACACATACATACATACATACATACATACATACATACATACATACATACATACATACATACATATGTATGTCTGCCTTTTCAGTAAAAGGGGCAAACCTATGGAACTCTCTGCCTACTCATTTAAAACTAGAAACTGATGTCAACATTTTCAACAAAGGGCTTAAAGTCTGGTTAAAATCGAAACAACAGTGTTCACACGTATAGATACAGACTGGTTTATCTATTCAACAGTGCAATCACTAACCAGAAAAACCACGATGGCGTGGCTTCTGGAGGTGTGTCCAGAAGTGTAGCCCCGGGTTATCCTATTCCCCAGGCCGGGGTGGTAAAAGGATAAACCCTCGACCCCGAGCCTGGGGAATGAGGATGAACAACTCCATCCCGCCCAGACGAAGAAGCTCAGATGTCCGGGGGAGTTTGGAATGCACCCCCCTTACCAGATACTAAAGAACTTTTACACCTGCACCATCGAAAGCATCATGACTTACCGCCTGGTACGAGAGCAGCACCAAGCAGGACCGCAAGGCTCTGCAGAGAGTGGTGCGGTCAGCCGAACACACAACTAAAGGGCTACTCCCCAACCTCCAGGACATCTACACCCGGGCCAAGGCAAGGACAATCATTAAGGATCCCAGCCACCCAAACAATAGCCTCTTCTCCCTGCTGCAGTCAGGGAGACAGTACCACTACTACCCCCAGGCCATCCGGATCCTTAATGAGTCCCCTCCTGGCAAGTCATGATGCTGGACTGTGTATTGTGTCTGCACTGTTATGCACAACTGCAATGTTGTAACTCATGCTATTACAATATGTTTATTGTGTAATTTATGTTGCTATGTTAGACAGTTTAGTTTGAGTTTACAGCAGCATTTCACTATGTTCTGTACCTGTACAAACTATAGTATGTGACAAATAAAAACGTATTGAACTTGAACATATTAAATATGCAAACGTGCATGTTGATTGCATGATTTCACAGATTAATTTACTAATATATTGAACAAGTACAGTTCCACAGCACATGCGAATCACAACAAACCTGATTGAATGAATATGCACGCACGCACACGCACGCACGCACACACACACAGGGAAAGATCTGGGGTGCATTTGTTCATTCATGACGTCGGTTTGAAACCAGGCCACTTGCTGCATCATTCTTTCATAACGAGTCTTTATCCACCAATGAGCCTCCGACCTGAATCTCCCTTTCTTCCCTTCTCTCTGTCCTCTCTCCATTCCAAGTCTTTTGATGTCTCTCTCTTCCCCTCACAATCCTTTCTCTGGATCTGACGTCTTTCCTGTCATCAGTTCACTCCCATACATTCCTTTCCCCCTCTTGCCACGGACCTCCTCCCCCATCCCTCCTTCTAGCCTTCACTCCTTCATCTGTCCCTCTTCTTTCCTTCCCTCCCATTACCCTAAGTTCCTCTGTCCATCCTCCCCTCTTTCCCACCTCCTCTTTCTCCCTGTTCTTCCTCTACCCACCTTCTTCTTTCCATACTCCCCATGTCCCTCCCCTCCCCTGACTACAGGCTTTGTACTAGTGTTACGTTACTTCTGATTGGTGGAGGTGACTACAGGCTTTGTACTACTGCTACGTTACTTCTGATTGGTGGAGCTGACTACAGACTTTGTACTAGTGTTACGTTACTTCTGATTGGTGGAGCTGAGTACAGGCTTCGTACTAGTGCTATGTTACTTCTGATTGGTGGAGCTGAATACAGGCTTGTGATGAAAATCAGCTTCAGGCAACACTTAAGGAACAAACAACTGAGGCTGTCTATTCATTATGTAAACCCCCATCAATGTGGTGCTACATGCATCTGTGTATGAATACACAGCAATTAACTAGAACAGTGGTTTGGGGACCCAGGTGGGTTGTGGAAATATTAAAATGGGACCTGAAATGATTCAGAAAACTAGAAAGGTGCTCAGAGAGCGCAGACCTCCGCCCAGGATGCATGTCGCCTGTTTATGCAGTGACCTGTGATTCAGATCCACTCCAAAATGTAACAGCTCTTCCTTGGGCCAAGCTGCACCTATCCAGCGGGTATTATGTACCAGATGCTGCGTTAAGCTATTAGACCTCACTTCCTGATTACGCGAGGTTGCATTGACGTTGAGTGTCGGCCATATTAAATTGTGCCCATTGACCCTTACAGTAGGGGGCATGCATATTAAGTAGAATGTGAAAGGGATGGCAAGTGAGGTCTAATTGCTTAATGCATCATGTTAAGCAATTAGACCTCACTTGCCATTTATGCGGCACCCCGCACCTCACTTCCTTGGGTGGCGGCCATGTTAAATTGTGCCTATTGACCCTTATTGCATATTAAGTAGAATGTCAAAGGGATGATGCATTAAGCAATTAGACCTCAATTCCTGTTTACGTGGCGTTGGGTTGTTAAATTGTGCCCATTGGCTCTTAGGGAACATGCATATTAAGTAGAATGTCAAAGAGATGATGCGTTAAACAATTAGACCTCCCTTCTTGTGACACAGGTCATCTCCAAAATGTAATAGGCTCTTCCTTGGCCCGTGCTACACCCCTCCACCAGGTATCGTAAAAATCGTATGATGCGTTAAGCAATTAGACCTCATTTCCTGTTTACGTGGCGCCCTATGCGGTGCCCTGTGATTCGGATCTGCCCCAAAATGTCATGGGGTCGTCGTTGACCGATACTACACCCTTCCACTGAGTTTCATGAAAATCGGGTTGGTAGTTTTTGTGTAATCTTGTACACGGACGAACGGGAGGACGAACAAACGAACAGACAAACGGACAAACGGACCAACAGACAGGACCGAAAACATTACCTCTCGCCCCAGACTTCGTCCTGGGGAGAAGGTAATAAGGATTTGGATATTATCATACAAAGACTCACATGGAGGAGACCAGACCGCTACTTCACATAGACCAGCGAGTCCTATCCAAAGTAATAGCTGATATCAAAATACATCCATTCAGAATGCCACATTGGTAGTAGTTTTGATACAGATTCTGTGGTGTAACATTTTTGGTGTGTGATGTGTTTGTATGCAATCATTTTGGAGTTGAGTCGATGGTTTACAGTCAACTCAACTGTTCACTCTTTAAACAGTTGATACCTTTCTTCATTCTATGGTGTTGAAATCCAGCTTAGTTTGCCCATACATGGATCCGGGGTCTCTATGGGGATGCAGTCTCTGCAGCACGTCTGACTCTGGCAGAAGCAAGGCTGTGGCATACAAATACCGTGATAGCAATCGCTTTCTAATGGAATCAGAGAGCATGTATGAAACATTGCTTTATTGCACTGGCCTGTTTAGTGTCCGGACTAATTTGATTTGGCCTACAATTAGACGGTCCTGTGCATGGTCACGCTATATTCATGCATAACAATGTGATGGCTATGAGTTGCTGTTAAGACAACGACTGAGCTGCTGTTGTGCTTCTCCTGTCACAAGACAGAGTGGCGAAAGGTGAGTAAGTAGGTGAGAGATTTCAATCAGCAGCAGCTGTTATAAAACGTCAGCTTGTCAGATCAACACCATTGGCTCTACGTACCCCCCCCACACACACACACACACACAAATGCAAACACACACACACTATCATCTGGACAAGCAGCTGAGGGATTATAGTGTGTGTGTGGTACTGGAATCATGACTGTTTATCCCAGGATCCTGTGTAGGGATTGTTGAGACAAAAAGCTGAGGAAAGAGCATGTGTATGTGTTGTTGAGCACGTTTGTGTGCACACGTTGCATGCATATCACTCCTGTGCTGTTTGTGTGTCGCCTGCTGACACAGCAGCCGTCTCAGTGGAGGAGCATGTTGTCTGCTTGTTTTTATTTGTTCATCATTCAGGCACAGCAGCTCAACTACAGCCCCATCTGCTTCCTATCTGCAGACTCATACTGCACACAAACAAATTCACAAAGAACTGCTCACACAATCCACTTAACATATTTACTCATCTCTCTGCCTTTTCTGTCTGTCGCTCTTCCTTCTCTGATCCTTTCTTTCTCACCCTTCCACTCCCCTTTTCCTCTCTTCATCTCTTTCTCTGCCACTGACTGACTATTTCTGTTTAGGCTCTTTAAATGTACTGGATGTCTGTGCTATTTCTGTGGAGTGTTGAACGCATGAATGATACATACTCTTACAGCTTGATGAGAATTGTCGTCTTTAGCTCTGTTAACAAGGTCAGATGGTCAGATGGAAAGAGGTGTGTGTGTGTGTGTGTGTGTGAGAGAGAGAGAGAGAATAAAAAGCCTACCCACCTTCAACACAGTTAGTGCAGTAGCAGACAAGTGACTCTCCAGGTCTATTGTGGAGAACGTCTAATCAGATAACAGAGCTTTAGGCCTATACAGTACAGTATGTTGTGTTCAGTTCAGTTCAGTTCAGTTACAGTTGTGTTTTATTGGGAATGCATTTGATTTGTGTCCCAGGCAGTGCTCCCTTGTCTGCCTCTATACAATCTCCTCCTAGATTAAAGTCAAGATGGGAAACTGAATGTCTCAGATATTCTTCAGAAATGCTGCACAGATGCTTTTATTGAATATTGTGATTGCAATATGGATGGCAATATGTTGTCAGAGTTTTAAAACGCAATTTATTTCTTAGCTCTACATGCTACTTGATGACTGGGGACAGCACAAGAATACCTTGTTTACCTTGTTTGTTCTCTCCAAGAGAAAAAGCAGCCTGTTGTGATTTGGAATTGGCACGAGTCAATTTTGATATCCGTTTTCCTTACGGGCTCAGGGCTTCTCGGCTATGCTCTGTCTTAAGGAACATAAGACACAGTACACCTACTGTACAGAAGTTAATTGTGCTGAGCAGCTGCCTGCTGTGCTCTGTGTAAATGTGTGGGGACATCAATGGCTGGAGCTCCACTACAGTACTTGGTCTGAATGCAAATAGCCAAACTGGAGCCCAGACATGGCTGCATTGCAGGTGTTAGGGGATTGATCAAATGTATTTCCCCTATCGTATGGACAGACAGGTATTCATATCCTTACACATAAGAACACACCATATATTAATATTCAAGTGTGGGCACAAATATGGATGGAAGCATGCATGTACAAAAATACATGCAAATATGCACAAACATGTACATATTTGCAAGTAAAGTGTGCACACTTGGACATATATGCACATGCATACCTGGTCTCTCTCTATGCTCTATGATGCAGGAACATTAAGCTACAAAAAGAAAGAAAAGAAGCTGAGCTCTACTCATTCCCCCACCCACCCCCACCTCGCTCTGCTTCTCCCTCTCTTTCTTTCTTTCTCTCCTTCCTGTTCTGTTTTGCAATCCCTGTGTAATCACCACTGTCCAAGAGAGTACAATCAATACAAACCAGATGGATGGCAGGACAGAACACATTTCTACTGCAGAGCTTTATCTCCTGACTGGGTCTTCTTGGGGAATTACAGTATGTCAGAGAGAAGGAGCACCTTATGTAGGCACTGGGCAGGACCACACTTTAGCTCCTAAGACAGTACATCAGTGCAGATATTGTGTGTTGGATCAGTTCCTGGTCTTCTCTGGCTTTTAGGATAAATTCTGATTATGATAGTGGGTGGTTAATCCATATTTATATCCTATATATTAGCATGAACTTAATGAGATCCTTAACACAAATGATGCTGATTTTAGTTTATCAGCATGAGGATTTTTTATTTTTTCTCTACTATCACTGAAAATGGTCTGGATTATCTTTTTTCGTTGCTTTCGTTGGGTATCAGTCATGCAGCTGTAGGTGTTTGCAAGGTCAAGGACGAGGGGAATTTGCAGTCATCAGTTTTGGGGTGTCAATTCTTGTTCCAGTCAAAGGGAAAGTGCATTTCAGATTGACTTGTTGGGCTGGAGCCAGGGTGGACTCTGCTGAACTTGCAATGTTTGTAGCTCTTTGGCAACAACACAGAGGGCTGTTAGCAAACATGTTCAGCAAAGTGGTAATAGATAGATCATCAGTGCTCTCTCTCATAACACACACACACACACACACACACACACACACCATTAACATTGTCTTATTTGGCAGTTAAGGCCATGAGATTCAAGTTTCAAGTTTTATTTGGATCCACCATTAGCTAAAGTAAAGTTTCCTGGGGTCCAGAAAACAACTATACATAGTGACTGTGCCACACACATATACAACACATTATAAAACCTACACATATGTTTACAAACAGACCAACTAAAACAACAAAACGAAAAGAAAACACAGCTCCTGATCATAGTTATACAATATAATTGTAATTACTTTCCTTTATATAAGATTAATTACAGATCATTTCAAATCCTCTAATAGATGCTTTTTATATTAATTTTTATCCATTTTCCATTTACTAGTCATGCTTAATTACACATATACCAAATGTATACACAAACCACCAATATCCATGTACATTTATTGATGATCGATCAACAGCCCAGCAAAAAAACTAAGCAAGCATCCACCGTTCCTACACACGGTTGCAGGTAGATCCTCTTGTGCTGAAGCATCCCAGGTTTGAATAAAACATCAGAGCAGAAAATAGCAATGCTGCATTCAGGACTCTCTGCTGCTACTGCGTAAGAGTTTAGTCAACCCTCAGTGTGCACTGGCTAGGAAACCTGTCACACTCTGGATCGAGAGATAAAAGAAAAAGACAGACAAGTGTCATGTATGACAGCCCTGAGAGAACTGCATCCTCCCTGTTAATCTCTCTCCCCCGTTTCATCTCTCTTGCTGACACTCTTGGAAGTGTGGCTGCGGGCTGTAATGTGCTTTCCACATGCCAACTGAGAAATAACACCTTTTTCAAAAGCCTCCCAAGCTGAAGAAAGCTGTGTGACGATGCGCTTATGGATCATATTTATAGTATGTGTGGCAGAACGTTGGGAAGATCCCACTGAATCCCAAAGACAGCTCTGCCAAAAACCAATTATGCTGTAGCAGGGACGCTCCTCCTGAATCAGTGTTATTCTCTAATGTTTATTGAATCCAAAGCAGGATTTATATCTGTTGGGCACATGGAAGTAAATACAGTAAGAAAAGGCAGTACAGCTTCACCCAGTGCACGTTGCCCAAAATGACAATGGAAATTAACATTATCAACAGATAGGGACATACAAATATCTGCACCAGGTCTGTCTCTTCCAGTGGATATGATGAAACACTACAGAATGGCATTTGTTGGGGATGTCACACATGCAGCTCCCATAGTGCACCAGTTCTTTAGGACATTTCTGCTGACTAACAGGCTTTACGGACTGAGAATCCCTTCAATGCCGCTACAAACCTTGGAATGAATTGAATCAAATCTGCATTGCAGCACTCAGCAGTCTGTCAATATTGTTATCCTATTTGTAACGGTAAAATGCATAGAAAGTGATTTTTAGCTGTTACACTTCCCACCTATAGGCATTTGTCTTCTATAAATGAGGCAGAAACGTTCTCATATTGCAATTGATAAATATTAGGTCCATTTATTAGGTGCACCAGTCACAATATGAACAACAAATTCTATTCCAAAATGCTATATAAGGTGTCATGTTGTCAACCAAACCCATGTTTCCTTTAAACAGTGCCACAATTTATTTATTACCGAAGTAATCAATGTAGGCGTCGCTTTCGGCAGATATCTCATTTTAGAATGAAACTCAATTGTGTGTGTGCTCCAGACAGAACATTATGGTAAATTATGTACACACTATTGGGACAGTTATGTAAGTCTCCATTAAGCCAGACCAATAGCTTATGGGGTAAAATGGATGAGTCCTGAAGAAGCAGAATAATGAAAATGAAATGAAATTATGTGTTTGAACCAGGTCCTCATTTGTGCAAATACTGTTCTCATTGCATTGAATATTCCACTAGGAAACATCCTGAGTGTAAGCAGTTATATAAAGCAAACCTGAGCCCAACAGATATTAGTCTTAACTTTAGCACAGCCATAACCTGGGACCTGAGCTCCCAGCTGATATTAAACTATTCCATACTCTTTTTTTCCAACTAAAGAGAGAACAGGTAGGAACTTGAGTGTGATAAAAAGAGTGTGGCACTGCATACAGCGACAGCCTTGCATAAAACATCCCAGAGGAGTGGCGTAGTCGGTCTCTACTTGTGAATGTTGCAGGGCTCTCCACTCATTTTGTTTGATTTCTATTTCCACGTTCACTTGGCTGCTGGAGTGTTGATGTTGAGAGGACACAGCCAAGCTTTAGTACCTTTTATTACCTAGATTTTCTTCTTTTTGTCCGTAGCTTTTTTTCCGAAGACGCTTGCAATGAAATGGGATAGTGTTCCCCTCGCCCTTGTAGAAACACAAACACTCTCCTTCCTTGCTTCCTGCAGTTATTAGAGCGATGTTAGTTTCTCCCCAAAAGCTGCTGTCTGTCACCCTCTATCACCTCGCCTGCAGCACTGTTTCTCAATTAGCACACAAAATGCAAAAATACCCAAACAAGAGTAATCCACTTTCCTCTGCAGAGGCAGTGCTCAATATAGACCAAATAAAGGGACGTTGTTTTGCATCACACTGCATGCATTCGTTTTCCATCACATTTGCCAAATAGGTACAGAGGATATTATATATTCCGATACTTGCCTCTGTGGTCCTGAATGTCATTTTGATATACTCTCATAGAAATAATTAAATGTCAGTTTTGACTTCAGAGGAGAGGGTCTGTGAACCTCTTCTTTGTCATTACATTAAGATAGACACTGTACATAAAATACACACTAACCCCACTCCATAGAGCACCACTGCTCTCTGGTGGTGTATTCTTTTTTCTACAATGGTATTGCACAAGTGCTATTTTAATCAGAATGTTCTGAATTATTCTCTTTTCTTATTATCCAAATGGTAGGCACACAATAAAACATGTTAAAACATGAGCTGTCATTTAGAGAGAACGTTCTGCTCAACAAATAACAGCATTGAACATCTTGTAATGGAGGCATGTAAATAGCAATGTACGTTAAAAAGAGAGGTCCTCATGTGTACACAACTATTATTATTCTCATATAATAGTCCAAACCCAACTTGAGTTGTAAGCCATCATGCGATAGGCCACATACACTAAACAGGACAAACGCTGATGTTATTGACCAGATTGAATTTCTATTTGTACAATACCTTTGTAGACATATTGCAGACAGTTTCTTACCCATTGTCAACATAGAGGTTTATGAAGGGGAAAACTCCTTTTAGCAAATCCAGTTGTTAATTCAGTTTATATTTTTTAATCCAACCAAGCTGCTTTACAGAGCATTTTGTATGTCACTCCAATAATATTATGTACAAATATTGGTGTGGATAGGTCAAAATTTAAAAAATGGTAAAATGGTAAATGGACTGTATTTATATAGCGCTTTTATCCAAAGCGCTTTACAATTTATACACTTCACATTCACTCTCACATTCATACACCAACGGTGAACATGGAGCATTAAAAATAGTAAATAAATAAATAAAATAAAAACATTTTAGTTGACAGGCATAAAAACACACTCAAACACTCCCCAGATGTGGTTTGTAATAAGGTGATTTGCATTGGTGACCTTCCTGTGACAATCCCAAACTTTTAGCCTCTTTAAGCAATACATTGATATAATCAAACTTTTTTCTTTAATTCAAACAAATTTAATTTCTTCCTTTACTTATTATCACCAAACAGTGCATGTTAAGAGCCTATAGAATTACTTTGACAGAACTCTGGGGAAATTTTGTTTTATCTGGGCCATAAATTTTATCCATTTGAATAAGAAAAAAAATTCTTACAATATTCTTCTGGTTTATTAGGATTCCTTAAAGGTGCTGTCTCCGCCGGTTCATTTATGGCAAATTAAGTTAAATTCTGCGTATATCTGGAAAGTATTCGACAGTAATCAGATATTTGACACATCAATGACGTAATTTGAGCGTCTGTGTGAGGAGCAGGGGCCAAAAACAGGACAACCAATCCAATGTGAGCCCTTCACCTTTGATTGGACGACCCATCTGTTTAAAATTGTTGTTGTCTCTTCAGTGCATGTTGTGGGGGCGTGGTTTCAAGGGCCATCTCTGATTGGGGAGGGGGCGTTGCTTAGACCATTGGTGCATTCAAATTTTTGTCTAAGTGCCGCTGAAGAGGCAGCCGGCGGAGACAGCACCTTTAAGTAAAAGATAAGTTATTGCTATCAAACTTTAATTAACATTATGGGGGCGTGGTTTCGGGGGCCATCTTTGATTGGGGAGGGGGTGTTGCTTAGACCACCGGTGCATTCAAAAAAAATTCTAAGTGCTGCTGAAGAGGCAGCCGGCGGAGACAGCACCTTTAACCTCACACTGAAGTGACTGCCAGTCTTCCTTTAAGTCCCATGATGTGTCAGAGTTGTGTGAAGCCTTATTATAAAAGCAATCACCCACACACTATTGAGACATTCATAGTATTTGTTAATGACAAGAATGTAAGTGTGGTACACGGTTAGGAAGCATGGACAAACAAACATGGGCCACTATAGACATGCCTTCTCTCTGTGTTCCCTCAGACGAGTTTTTCTTGTAAATGTTTTGCCGCACCTTGGACACACAAACGGCCGTTCCCCCGTATGAATCATCATGTGTTTCTTCAACTCGTTGTTCAACCTGAAGGCTTTGCTGCAGACGTCACACGCAAACGGCCGCACCCTCATGTGCTTAGCTCGGCAGTGAGCCACCAAATGGGAATTCCTCTTGTAACACGCGCCGCAGTCTTCGCATTTGAACGGCCTGTCCTCCGTATGTTGGACCATGTGAAGCTTGAGCTGAGCTGCGCTTGGCCAACCCTTCCCACACGTGTCACAGAGGTACGGGTTTTGCCCGGTGTGTTTATACTGATGCCATTTGAGATATGTTTTCTGGTTGAATTTCTTCCCGCATATTGGACACGGGTAGCCGCCGGTGTGTCTCACCATATGCGCGCGCAGGCAATCCTTTGTACTGAACTGTTTCCCGCAATAGGAACAAATGCAAGGTTGCTGATCTCTGTGCCTCTTCTGATGCAAAATCAGGTGAGCCAGAGATTTGAAGCTTCTCCCGCATGTCTCACAGACATGCGGCGTGGTGTTCGCAGCGTGAACTTTCTCGTGTATGTACAGTAGCGATAGCTTTGTGAAACATTTCTTACAGACGTAGCACTGGTACAAGTTTTTGTTTTGCTGATGCCGAACCAATTCACATAACCTTACAAAGGCTCTCTTACACAGAGGACAGGGGTATGAGCCTCGAATTTGGTGCGACTGGGAATAGTGTTTTTTCATGTCAACAATTTGTTCAAAGTTCTTCTCGCACATCGTGCACTTGATGAGGGGAGGTTTACTTCTGCAGTCCTCTCCGTGGTCTGCGGATCGTGCAGGTGATGCGGTTTCGCTTTCCTTTGTCTCAGAACATCCGCTGTTTTCAAGCGTGTGATCGACTGATTGGGAATTACAAGCGAAGATGACATAACGGTTCGAGTCCGTTCGCTTTTTTCTTCTACCCGTTCTCTGGGAACATCTGGTCTGGTGCTTCTCAAAACTCTTATGGTACGTAAAACCCTGGCCACACTCGTGACACGTAAGAGGCAGTTTAGAAGCCTGCGTCGAGTCAGAAAGTGCGTCCAGGTTCGATGGGGTCTTTGTGGAAGATCCTGAAGAAAAATCACTCTGCTGAATCTTTTTAGATGTGCTGCTCAAGGGTTTCTCCGGACTGAATTCACGCCTTGCCTGAGGATGTTGGTTTGACTGCCTGCATTCATTTTCCTGGTGTCTCTCGCAGTCTTCATATTGCTCAAAGTCTTTACCACAATAGGAACACAGGTACGGGCTCTGCTCAGTGTGACACCTCATGTGCCTTGTCAAGTCACTGGAACTAGTAAAGATTTCTCCACATACTGAACATGTTTTGACACGGCTGCTTCTTTTACATATTTGCTCTTCTGAGTTGGAGGATAGTGAAACCTTGTTGGGTGGTACAATTGGAAGCCCAGTTTCATTTTCAGTAGGCGAAGACTCTTTAGTCTTCTCGGTAGGCCTTGGTTCGGAATGAGTTAAGCTTGCAGAACACGTTGGATCTGTACTTTGGATCTGCCTCTTTCTTTTACTACTAACCAGACAACTCTTCTGGTGCTTGTCAAAATTCTTTGGGTAAGTGAAAGTCTTGCCACAGGCATGACAAATAAGACTGTGGTCTTCATAAGACTGCTCAAAGTTCAAATTTGGTGGATTGTGTGTTGCAGTGTTTGCCAGCAACGGAAGGTCATTCTCACTCCTCCCAGACACATTAGTCTCAACATCAGTGTTTGGTTTAGGATGCAAATTTATCTTCTCAAAAAAGCTACTTTGGCTAGTCGCATGGCCTGGGTCTGTCTGTCTGCGTTTTTTACCCAGTCTATTCATCAGACAACCACTTTCAGATATCCGATGCCTCTTCAGTTTGCTATGGGAACCAAAACCCTGACCACAGACATCACATTTGAAACTTTTAGAGGATGTCCCGCTACCCTTTTGCAAACAGTGATGACATTTTTTGTCCAGTTCAAGATCACTCGAGACATTTTCATCATGAGGAAGCAGTACTTCAACAGAGGCTCCTTGATCTTCAGACAAATCATCCCCATCCTGTTGTCCATCTCCAGCAACATTCCTTGGGGATTCCAAGTTTTCAACCCCATCTGTGTTGGACTCACTGCCAAGCGAAACATGCCTATCATGCCAATCTTCAGGGACACACATAGATCCAGATTCAGCAATTGTGTCTCCTTTGTCAGTGTCCACCTTCTGAAAGCGATAGGACAGGCTGGAAATGATGCAGTCCTCACCAGAGGATGACAGAGCTAGAAATAAAAAATAAATAAAAATGTCAGAAACGAAGGCAATATAGAAGAGAAGTAGGAACGGAGTGGAAATTTCAACAAAGTAATCACCTTTTGGGACTTTATGCCCATGATGTATGTGATGTTCAATAAGTGTATTCAATGGATGAGGTTGATTCATGAAGTCCACACACTCCTTCAGGATAGAGGGGGAGAGACTGAGCCAACGCGCTGTCTAGGAATGGAACAAACTTGTTAAAACAGGTCTGAATGTTTTACATTTCACCTCTGAACCATGCAGAGTTTCAGCTATCCATCAAACTATTAACAGTTTACATTACTGAATTTCCTAGTTTTGTGTAGAGCATGCAAGATTGATTATTAGTGTCTATCAATGAGTACGATGGAAATACTGCAATGTACAACACTGCCTTACGTTGGACAACAGTGACTGATTTCAGCAACCTATTAAGTGAGAAATGTCACTAGGGTATGTCAGGTACCTACCTGTTCAAGGTTTGGAACAGGTAGCAGCTTATGCAGACTGGAGAGGAACTTTCCCATTAGAGCCTGAAGTGCTGAATCATATTTGGGGCCAAACACTGTTGGGAATATTTCCTAAAGAGCAAAAAGTCTTCATTAGTTCCCTAAGAACAGTGGAAGGTCACTTTGATGCCACTACAGATCATTTCTATTTGAAAGCAAAGAGGCAGAGACAGTAAAACAGCAATAACTAAAAAATATCTCATCATTGTGGGCTGAACTACACCTTTAACTATTAGTATTGTGTTCTAAGTATTGCATTTTTCCTATATGACATTTCTAACCCTCTTCATAATATTCAGTACCACACAACTAACCTGATAAAAGACGTCCCTCTGGTGTGGGTCATCCACAAGAGCGTGGACAAGCTTAAAGAAGTTTGTCACTGATGCCTTGACGTCTGAATCGGAAGCCTTAAAACAGGAGATGAACAGCGTAAAAATAAATCTGAATGACTGTCATGAAGAGTCACGAGAATTCACCAAGGCCACTTACTTCTTTATCCCGCTTAGTGATGTAGGTATTTATTCTGGTCAAATGAGGCTGGATGGTCTGTGGGCTGGAAAATTCATCAGCTCGGCACAACTCTAGCACCACCTGGTGCCACATAAAGAGACCAAGTAAAATAGGCTTTATTAGGCATGATGGCTTTATTAAAAGTGTCACGTGAAGCGGTGGCCATGAGCGTGGTTAAATTGGAACCTATCACTACATAGTATTTGAGAAAAGGATTCACAGGCAGGTGACAAGTCTCTCCATGGTGAAGTGAAAGTGTTTGGTGCAGTGTTACACTCTCCATGGACATTTTAAAGGGTTTGGCTGATGCATGATGGGTCCTACCGATTGAGTAGGGTGGCCTGGCCGTTAGTGAGACCATCCCTCAACCACAGGGCGCAGTTTGACGCCAATGTTTCAGCAAGCATCCACTCTGCTTACGAGTTGTTGAGCAAGACACATTTACGTGCACAGAGAATTCCATTCTTAACCTGGTTACTCAAGTCAGGCATATTCTGTTAACCGGTATATTCATAGCACATAGAACAGCCTTCAAAATGTTTCAACTAGTTACGATGCCCTCCTTAGCCCATTTTAGAACTCTTATAGCTTGTCTAGCGAGTTTTTGATTGTAATTGTTTTTAATTAATTTTAATTCAGATGTTTATCTGTCTTTTACCTGCCTTTGAATTTATTTGTTGTTTTTTTACCTTCTTTTTTTTTACTGTAATTCACTTTTGTAATCTTTTGCCTCATGTATTTTATTTGTTTCTTTACTCGGCACCATTGTAAATGAGGATTCGTCCTCAGTGGGTTTCCGAGTATAAATAAAGATAAATACATGAATAGCAATAGTGATACTCAATCCCAGGTTGTCAAACCTGCGTGTAAACAGACAGTTTACTCCATGCATGTAAATGTAGTCATTGAACCCCTACCAGTCCAGGGGTGCATTTCCGTTCTCTTCCCCTCTTCCCAGAAGGGGGCAAGAAAAAAACTAAAAATGTCCCCATGGGGATCAATAAATTATCATTATTATTTCATATGTGTGCACTGTTGAGTAACTGTTCAGTATATTTCACCCAAAATCCTTCTTACTGTGCACAGTGGGTGTCTTGGGTAGTGTAACAATGCATCCAATGCCTCATGTCACCACAGAGGATGTCCTACTGTACTGTGAGGTCAGAGAGTAAAGGTGATAAAAGCCATGTGAATGTGATGCATCAACAGCAGCCTTCTACATGTAAACCCACATCTACCTGGTGCTTTCTTACCCGCGCACGTAGTCCCATAACAAGTTGGACTCTCTCCCTGTAAGTCAGCAGTTCGGGGACTCTTTCCAGCACTGTGGTGACGAACTCCTCGACTAACCCATAATACATAACAGCTCCTTGCTTCACTATTTCCCACAAAGCTGCAGACTCAAGCTGCAGAGGAGGGACGATGAGGCGAAGAGAGGAAAGGGGAATGGGGGAACCTGAGGAAACAAATGTTCAAACTGTAACATCCAGGCAAAAAAGTATTCTAAAGCCAGTATAACAAAAGAAGAATATTGCAGTATTTAGCACAATTTCTGTTAGCCATAGCCTCTAAGTTAACACACTAACACACACTAATCTAGGGCAAGAGCGTACTGTAACGCGGGTAAAACACTCACCATGGTCGGATATAATCTTGCTCATCTTCGGTGTTGAGGACTAATCATATTTTTTGGGAGAAAATGGCCATGCGCTGAGCTCATCGCGGCCATAAGAAACGACCGAAATGTGAAAACATGGAAGCCACGTCTCCGCTGCTTCTCCTGGGGAACGTGTGACGCGCCGCTGCGTCATTACGCACAGCGAGCAGAGGGCACGCTGTAAACAGTGACCACTAGATAGCGCCATTGTAAAGGATCTGTAAACGTCCCACGGCTCTGGAGCGCTGTCGCTTCTCGGTGCTGCCTCGACATGATTTAGGCATGATAGTTTCTCTCTCTCTCTCTCTCTCTCTCTCTCTCTCTCTCTCTCTCTATCTATATCTCTCTCTCTCTCTCTCTCTCTCTCTCTCTCTGTACCTTGGTCTGCCAG
>CABFOS010143289.1:6241-20816 GCA_900660315.1 Diretmoides pauciradiatus
GACACAGAAGAGGCGGGGGGTGCAAGGGGGGGGGGGGTTTGCGTTTGTGCAGCCATGCGCAGAATGGCAGTTGACGTCATGCCTTGAGAGGTGCTGGAGAATCTGGCTAGTGTGTGTGTGTGTGTGTGTGTGTGTGTGTGTGTGAGAGGCCAGTCTCTCTTGTTACTTAACAGGAAGTGTCTGTCCAAAACCAGGAAGCCCAGATTGTCCCAGATGAGCCGTCCAGCTGTGTCCTCAGTCAGACACCACCTACCACTAACTCTCCCCAGAGGAACACTGTCAGCACTTCTTCTCCAGGAAGCCTTCACCTCCAGCCTGGGCCACAATGTGTTCTCACTGAGTTGAAATATCCACAGCATCGCAGATAACGTCATGCTCTGAGCCTACTACTTTGAGTGGAATACATTTTTTACATAAGCTACATTCTTGAACAAGGAATTTGTGTCCTCCTTCGTCCTTCACGGTGACAAGTGGATCAGGGAGCCGTTAGAATGACCATGCCGAACCAAATTAGTGCAGTCACGGCTCAGCCCATCAGCATTCTGCAAGCGAGCTCTGCTGCGCCTCATGGTTGAATGATCAGACCTCCCACCCCATCCACAAGTGTTATTTTATTCATGCATATTGAGTTAGCTGTGTTGCTGGAATGGCAAGCAAGTGCATTCATACTGAGTCCTGCTTTTTTCTCATCAGGTCAATCAAGACAAAAAATGATTTTCAGGGTAATTATAAGTTATATGGTCTGTTGCGTTACTGCAACAGGGCATGCATGAATCATGTCAGAGAAAGAGGGGGTCATGGCAGTGACGTTGGCCAGGCATCAACTGTGAAAGGCAAGGTATAGGGGAACTGCCTGTCAAGATATATGCCAGTAAAAGCTCTGGTTTATTCAGCATCAATCAAAGCGTAGTTTTCACTGCCCCTAAAAGCCAGATTTCAAATGACCTTCGCCTGACTTCCTTTCTCTTCTTCCTGTGGTAGCAGCTCCATGACCTCACATCTCCACACCCAATTTGGTGTGTTGAGTGAGATAAATTAGCGTTAGCGTTCTCAAACACGCCCTAGTATCAATTGAGGGTGGGAGAACACTAGCGTCTCTCCTTCAACAGCTGCTAGGTTGTGACATTTTCCACCTGTCTGAAAGGTCCATTCAGATACAAGGTAAATGAATCTGAAGGCTTTGAGTTTGAAGCTATTGCCGTCTACTAATGCAGCAACATACCGATCACCAATCACGACTCTCCCAGATGCAACGGCAACTCATTCAATTAACAAACGTGGATTTCCCGGATACTATTGCAGTATTATTGACTACAGAGATCAGGCCCCGTGGCGCTGTGGCACTCTGTCAAACAGGAGACTGTCTAGACTGGGATGAAGGAATGTTGATTTCACGTTATCATAATATAGTTACTGTTCCCTACTGAATAACCCCATACAGCTGCACCTCTCAGCCTCAGAGACAAGAGGCAGCGTCGGGCCAAGGTTTAAGCCCGGAGTGTGCAATGCAACATCCAGTCGGTTGAGTGCTGAGGGAGTTTGATGACTTTTATCTAATCTGTGCCCCTCCGGCAGCTCAGTGAACCCTGTGACTTAAGAGGAGGCCCCTGCCCTGTGGGGGTCGGGGGGTAATAATAATGGTAGAGAAACTACTGTTTTCCCATGACATCACCACCATTATGTCTCCCTTCGGGCCCCTGGATGACTTGGACCTGCTTCACTCCAAGTGCACAAGCCACACCACCAAGTTGGAATAGCTCAGAGGTTTATGGGGAAGCATCACATACTATATTTAATTGCCACATGACGAGATCTGTGGAAACATTTTTACACTCTTGATGTCAGACGGGACATCACTGGATCACTATTTTGTCATCCTGTTGCAAAGGCTTTTCCTTGGTGCCATATTCAGTCAGACTTGCACATGTCTACATTTCGTATTACATCTTCTGACATTTGTAAAGAATGCTTCGTTATAGGGGTTTACATCTGGTGTATCCCAACCAGATGTTTGGCCTCGTTAACTTCCTCGATCATACTGCTATTACAAGTTACATTATGATGAATCTCCAGCACTAAGGGGTACAGAAATGAATACTCTATAACCTCCATCCACATTTTACAGCCAGACTGGATTAAACAAGGAGCTGAAATGGCAGGTGACAGATGCATTGACAGACGTGTACAGAGTTGAAGAGCCTGTAGTGTAAATGTGATGGTATTGGATCTACATTAGTGTACAAGATGAAAGGAAGAACACAGTCCTTTCCTTTCCACTGTTACTTCTCACTCTTGCCATGACTACTGAGTACCTCTGCACTAACCAGCACATAAATAGTTTGAGGTCAAATCGTGTTAAAATGAATTGAATCCGCTCCAGTTAGGAAAATCAAATCACAGACAAATCACAGGGTAAGGCTGCTCAACAATTTGGCCTGTTGTTTTCATAGCCTTGGGTAGTCATGACAGTAACGCAGAGTGAAGGCAAAATATTGTAATGATGAGTATTGTCTCGATTTAGCAATTCTGTCTTTTTCCCCCAAGGAGAGAAAGTAATGAACTGAGCGCTACAGGTCACAGTATTGAAAATAAACAACATGCTGATCGGTGAAGTCATATATGGCTTTGCAACGAGATGTTGCTAACTGTGCTTCAGTGCAATAATAACGTTGGAGCAAGGGAAAAGAGCATCTGTAAACTAAAGGGCTTGCAGAAACACAGCAAATCCGCCAATAGGCCGCACATTATTACAGCTGATGTTTGCATCCACAGCAATTTAAACACCAGATATACAAAGGAAATCAATCATGTTGGTTGAACTTTACCTTTGGAATAAAAAACAACTAAATCAGTGTATGCATTTTTATTTCTACATTTGATTAATTTCCAAACATTGTTTTATTTTGAAAGTCAGTATGCTTGGCTGCTACAGTATGATCGCGATCACTCTATTATGTATTTATTACAGCAGCCCTACATACTACTACTACTACTACCACCATAGTAAAGTTACAACCAATATAAAAACTACCAGCTTCAGTTTATCTTGGCATGTATTCCACATGTATCCAAAGCACTTGAAGCGAAGTGATATCATTCTTTCAAATGACATTTCTTTCTTTTGATACTTGGTGGTGGAAAATGCCACCTCAGCCGCTATTGCAGCATCTCGATTCTCGGATAAGTGCTCAGTAGAGTAGAGATCCTCTCAGAGCCAATCATTGCATGTGGTTTAGATTTGTTCAGGCGTGTCAAAGCATTTAGGGACCACTCATGCACTGATGATGGTGCGTTATTATCCTGGAGAAGATCACTTCAGTCAGGAGAGAAATGGTTCGGTTTAGACGATAACTTACATTGATGTTGCATCGGTTGGTGTTCACCGTGGAGCTCATTCTGGGAGAATGCACCCCACATTTCCAGTCTTGTTTGTGTCTCATTTACTCGTATTACCAAAGGATGGGAATAGTTATAGTTAGGAGCACAGCTACTGGTCTGCTGCCTGCAAATACATGTAGCATAGCTCTTACATTTAGTCCCCCACTGTCTGTTTCCTTATCGCGTGCACGCGCGTGTGTGTGTGTGTGTTAAATTAAAATGCCAGTCGACGTGCTCTCAACTGTGTTTCTGTCTCAGTTCAACGAGGCTGTAAGCAACCTGAAGCCGCTCAAAAGGTGTTTGCTACATTCCATTTCTCAGTTAATCAATCCTTACATCAAGGGAACAAGGAGGGACAGACATGAAAAATAAAGTCTCCTCCACAGGTATTTCTTCTCTGAAACGATCTGTAACAGATCTCACGAAACCATGGACAAGTTGGAGCAAATTATCCCGAGCGCTCGGCCATTTTCCAACACAGAACTGACATTTTAGCAGCCTTATCTCTCCAGTGCAGCCATTTGAATTCAGCTTTGCATTATTGACATTAGTCCATTTTCCATGCCTCAGAAATACCTGTGGTGAAGTGCTGTGAAGCCCAAGATTGCTGAAATACCCAGAGAAAACGTATTTGATGATTCGGTTAGAAGAGACGCCTCAAGCTGGGTAAACATGACATTTTAAACGTTTGACGGCAAGCTCACAAGCACAGTAAGGTTGGCTTTGACGTTCCAATCCGGCATCCGCTGATAGATTTTGATGCAAAGACTTGAGAAAGGGCTTTTTACCTTAGAGACTGAATGATTGGCAAAATGCTGAGGTTGATTCATTCCTTTTGCTCCTCTCCCCTCCCTCTTCTCTCCCTCCCTTCTTGTCTCCCGTAGATCGAGAGGACCAATCAATCCTTTGCACGTGAGTCACTTCTTGGTTCTTCTGTGCTCTTTCTTTCTGATTCTGGGATATATGGGGGAATTCAAGCACAGATATTTGGTCCATTGCTGCATGAATTGTAATTCAATTCAATTAGTTACTTTCTTTAACCTAAAGATGTTGTTAGTGATAAAATGCTTTTATGTTCGAAGGCCCCAGACTCGCATCACTGAGTTGACTGGTCCAACTGTATTGTGTAATGTTCATGGTTCAGTCATTGGCCCCATGCATGTCTATTTCTCACGTGGTATTCTTATTAGGGCTGGGCGATATGGACAAAATCAAATATCGCAATATTTTTGACCAAATACCTCAATATCGATATTGCGACAATATTGTAGGGATGACTATTGGTGCTTTCATAACATATTTACACAATGAGATTTTTGATAAATAATCAGTAATGTGGATATAAGCCTTTAAAACCAGTTATTCACTTATACCATATCACGTTATTACAATATCCAAAATCTAAGACGGTATCTACTCTCATATCACAATATTGATATATTATCAATATATTGCCCAGCCCTGATTCTTAGAAATAAACAAACACTCCATCTGGCACATTTTCTCAGCTTGAATGAAATGAACTAGAAATGGACAGTAATGCATCTAGTGGTAATCACACTGGGTTTGAAGAGCAGTGAAAGTGAACCAGCAGCCCAGAGGCCTTCGGTTATTCTAAACGGAGAACGTCTCAGCGTGACACAGACCAGACTGACACTACTTGGGAGAAAAGTGAGACACGGCTCTGAGAAATGTCTGACATTTCTGGTACACCGGCCTCTGGCGTCATCCCAACACCGCGCACTGTATCCACAGGTGACTGGAACGTAGCCACAGAAAATGTCAGTGGCATCTAGACATGAGCCCATGCGACAGCCCCGTAGCCGGTGCCGTGTGAAAGAGTATCCGGGGCAATTCATTGTCGTGGGCTGTGTGCCTGTTACCCGTTGATTTTTTTCCATGACTTCTACATCCCAGAAATGGCCCTTTAGTCATCAGGGCTGCCCGAGACTTTAGCGAAAGGGCAGGAGGCAAAATAGGGTTATCATCCCCATTGTCCTGTTCCGTAGGACACTTGATGCGAGTGCACAAGGGAAGTATTACCGACAAATCATAGGGATTATGAAAGGACTTTGATGGATGTCGTGCTGGGGATTCAAGGCTATTTAAAGGATGCATCCATGGTTGCACAAAACATGCACGTACAGTAGACAGAGGGATTAGAAGATACAACTCTGTTTAAAAGACGCGTTCTCTGGTGCTCAGTGCAAGATAATACGGCTGCACAATCGCAAACTTCAGAAGCCGTCAACTCCTTGATGTTTACACGGCATCTCTTCTGCAACGGGGCGGGCCTGAGGAATCTAACACCCAGCAGTCCGAGGCCAACAACGGGGACATTGACGCAATCGCTCCATGAATACCCTCTGTTCACTGCAGCCACTTACACACCACATAGCCGGTCTTGAGTCTTGACTGCGAGCCACATCATTCTTTACACCACCAGCTCAGTTTGAAAGCGAAACGATGTTTTGCGCATACTTGGGGCGTATGAATTTGCACTTACTGTAAAACCTCAGGTATGCTCAGAATAAGAAATGTCACCCAGAAAGCTTTTGCATGGTTTTTGAGGAGCGAGATTTATTTCCTGTTTTCCCAGGCTGTTGCTACTGTAGGATGGAGGAGTGAAAAGCAGGCCGCACTTTCTCCCGCCCTCAACCACAGCCGCAGAGCTGAGCTAACACTCGGAAAGTATGTGGCGGCGGAGAAAGATACACAGATGCTGAGACCATTGTTTGGTTCGAGTCCATTTATTTTCATGTATTTCGTTGCGTGAAGAAGTACAGGGAGGGCTCGTGTTTTCTTTCAGCTCGTATAGCGATAATCTCACAGCAGATCTGCCAGTCGGGAAGCCAGAAACTAATCCGCTCTCCCCTTGCCCCCAAACACTTGCCGGTCTTTAAAGGTAAAAGCGGTACAGTACCACCTCACCTTATTGAGACCAATCCTCAAGATGTGAGGGTTTGTAAGAGCTGATAATGTAACGACATACTTAAAAAAAAAAACAACTCATATTGTAATAACTGGTCGATAATGTAATAAAATGCTGAGCGAATAACGTAACAAATTTTGCACATATTAACCTAAGAAATGTACCACAGTGTAGTGGTCAACAACACTTTGGATGAATATTTAAACTATTAAGTATTAAAGTGAAAAACAATAACACAATGATTTTTAGTGGATTTCTAATATTTTCTCTACAATGAAGCAATTACCCTGTTAATCCATCAATTATTGACTCACTCTATAATGTAATACAATTATTACACTATTACGGCAAAAATATTTTTGCTTGTTTTATAATGTAATAACGTATAATGTAATAAGTTATTACAATATGCATAAAAAGTTGTTGCGTTATTCGCTCAGCATTTTGTTACATTATCGACCAGTTATTACAATATTGAGTTTTTATTAAAAAAAAATTATTACATTATGCGTCATCGTTACATTATCAGCTCTTACAGGGCTTCATACTAAACAGTGGCTCCGCTCAGTTTCTTCACCTGTCCCGTTCTAACTGAGAAAGTCTGTCTTTGTTTGGCATAATCTCCTTTGTCTCACAGAGGCGAGTCGGGAGCTGGCAAGACAGAAAACACCAAAAAGGTTATCCAATACCTGGCCCACGTCGCCTCCTCCCACAAAGGAAGGAAAGACCACATCCCTGTGAGTATTTAACTATCTTAACTACTCCCCCGTCCCATCCCTCATCTAGCCTAGCAAACCCCACTGCAACCCATAACCTGAACAAGCCCATCTATATGTGTTGCAGCCTTCATTGAAATACTAATGTTAATACATCATTACAATGGTTTTTTTATAACGATGCATGACTTATGAAAGATGAACAGCTACCACTCCAGCTTATCGTATGTTAGTACACCCCCACCCCCATGAGATGAGGAGAGGAGGTTATATATCAGTCTAATCCAGTGGTTTCTGTGCCGTGTCAGATCAACACTGTAACCTGATTAATGTTTGCTAGAGGAAAGCAATGGGCAGTTTGACCTGGGTGGGGAAATGGATATGGGCAGTCAAGGGCCATTAACGGCTGTACATTGGTGTTAGCTTGACATTAAAGAGCCCAGATGTGGTAGTTCATCAATATTATCTGTTCATGCCTAGAACTGAATGAATGAATCTGAAAAACGTTAGTCTACATCTATTTTCTTTACGATCATGGTCAAATTCAAGCACAGACATGTATCGAACACCTGTAAGGCTTTGTGCATCAGATCTGTGCACACACACTCTAACAATTTGCATTTGTTTATTTGTAACAAACAGCCAGAGTCGCCTAAACCAGTGAAACTACAGGCAAGTCTTTATGATTTCTTATACACCATGTTTATGTGCATGCTACACTAACGTTTTCCTCTCAAACCTAATTTCTCAATAACTCGGACCCATAGAGGGTATTTCTTTGACGTCATCAAATCTTGTCAGTGGTTTCAAAGCATGACGTGACATTTCTTTTTCTTTTTTTTAGTTAAAACATGGCTTTTGTTAAAATGTAACATTTGTGCAAATTCTGACAACAGAATATGTAGGATTTACCTCGTGTCTCTCTATCTCTGTCAGGCACAAAATACATTTGTAAGTAAATTTAAAAACTTGCATGGACGTTCAGATCCCCCATATTGTGTTTTTTTTTCAAATGTGCCGCACTGTAAATTTGCTTGCCAATATTGTGATTCACTCTCAGTGGAACATAATCACATGCATGGTCTTTTTTATTACGTTTGATAGCCAAACATCTTGTGTTGTATGAAAATGAGCCATTTTCACTGATGCCGAAGAGAAACGTTGGCTAATAGCATTACATTGTTGAGGAGATGAGGGTTTGAGTCTAATCTATTGTTGTGGATTCTTACGAGCTGCTGACCACATCTGTCCTGAATAACGGGGTCAGTTAGGGGGCATCTATGAGAAACTGGGCGATGTGTAATAATATCTGTTGGAACAATGTAAATATAGCTACTAGCTTTTATACTGGCCGCTGTAGGCTGTGCTTGTAAAGATAATGCTTAACTCCACAAACTGGATGGGGCCTTGTGCTGCAGAATAATAACTTGCAAGTCATTGTCATCATATCCAATGTTGCTTAGAATATCCTCAAAGAAATCACCTTTTCTTTCACTGCTTGCTTTATGCCATTTTATTTACAGGGTGTCCACGGGGGTCTTAAAAAGTCTTAAAATAACAATTCTCAGTGAAAGGACTTAAAAGGTCTTAAATGTAATTTTCATAGGTCTTAAATATTTAGTGGGTCTGTCAGCAGATTCAATAATATGAAATAATATGTCAGATGTTTTTGATGATCAGACTTTATGTGTTTGTGTTTCTACCGGGAGCTACAGTAGCTATGACCTTAATGTTACTACATTCTAGGACTTTTAACATCATTCTAAGACTGTTATTTATATATCACTACTTGTTCTTTTGCTAGTATGGCAGTGAAATTGGTGTTAAATTGCATTCCAAGTGGTCTTCAAAAGTCTTAAATTGAACTTGTTGAAACCTGCAGATACCCTGTATTTAGCGATGCACCAAAGCTTCTTCATCCAAACCTGTTAGTCTGTCCAAGCCTTGCAAGCATTGTCTTGTCTGGTCTGAATTTCTGCAATTGTTGCCATTTTGTTTGCACTGTGTATATTTGCGTGTTTCTAGTACCCATAACATTAACACAATCTATTTATTTCCATGATAACAATTGAATCTGACCATTGGCAACAGAACGGACCCCTGTTCTATGTGAGTAGTATGTAGTTCCTGCACCTCTCTCACTGCACTTTCCTTGCTGAAATCATTATGGGCAAAATATCAAAGGGTGTTTTATCCACTCTGAACTCCACTCAGTCTACTGCTACAGCCTTTTAACGCTGCCTGAAGTTGGGCAGCTTCACTTTCCACTCACCTTCATCCACCTAGTTTTGCTGTAACTATCACAAAGCATTACAGCTTCCTCACCCTGTTAACTCTGTAGGCTCTGCTTCTTTCACATATTTCACATTAAGTTACAATGTGAGGATGCCTCTGAGCTGATAGATCTCAGTTTTATCATTTACACCACAGCAAGTTATTAAGGCTGTGTTTGCAAACTGGTCCTACTCTGCCAAACACACTGAGTAGAACCTCATGCTGGCATTTAACCACTCAGATCTCCTTGCATCCAGTTTGAGTCCTCGTGGGCCTGGCTGAGGAGACCATGTCGCCAGGAGCAGCTCTTGCCAAAGTGCAGTCTTTTATTAAGAGTCCTCATCTAAACCGCTGGATGGACTCGAGCAGGAGCAGGGAGACGCTAGGACCGATGCCCAAACCTCTGCAACCACCTCCACTTCTCTGCCGACCCACACACATACCTCTCATCAGGAAGGAGCTTTGTAGATTAAATAATCTACGCTTATTATTGTTTAAGCATAATCCTCCCCTCGTTGCGAAGGATATACATATGTACTTTAGAAGTGAGTCTATATTTACACCACGGGATATTGAGCTTCCACTTAAGTATAATGAAAGTGGTTCACTGGCCAGCGACTGATGAGTTTCCAAGCCAGTTCCTCTTAATCACTGGTTCTAACTCTCGTCTGAATAGGCCGATGCAGAATCTCCCGTCCCGTTTCTCACATGACGACAGAGTCAGCATAAAAGCTCTGTCAGCCTAGATGAGTTCTCCATTCATATTGGCTTGTTCCTGTCCTGCAAACTGCAAACACAGATTGAAATATCTGCGCTGTTTCCAAGGAGTCGTCCCTGGGGAAAGAGCGACTTGTAACGTCTGTCTGGCCTGGTGGCCTGCAGAGCAGATGTTGAACAGTGAGAACACATCTCCACTTGACCTCTGACTCTGAAGATTTAATGGGACAGTTTTGACTGATCCTCTTTGGCTCTTCTCAATCTGCCTTAAAGCACTTCTCCATGTCCTGCCAGCACTCTGATAAGAGACAAAGTTGTAGCTATGAGCTGTGAATGTTTTTTTTTAAATGTTGGTATGAAAGAGACATGATAACAGGGAGTGAGATGGAGGATAAAACTCTATCTCTTCAAAGGGACTGGGTTTATTTATAGTGCTGGCTCCTCATGTGTCTTCTCTCAGTAGTTAATGAGGTCCTCCTGATTCCCTAGTTGTCGTCACAGCTTTACAATGATTAGCAATCTGAAGTGGAGGAGCCACTGTCAGATGCCTGACATGCTCGCAACAGCAATGTGGGTCAACTTCAAATGCTGCTAAATTGGACCTCAAATGGTGTCTGTAATCTGCTCATTGTTTCTGCCTGTGTCTCTACGCAGGAGTAGACACAGACAAGCAGAGGTTGCTAATGGACAGTGTTGGCTACCACGTTGCACCATACTGTGTTTGTATAGAAACACAGGCTTTAGAGGTTGAATCCTGTGCCCTCTGCGGGCTCTGCCACTGCTCTGATAGCTGGAAAAAGGACAAGGCTTATCCAGTTCAGTCCTGCTTCATTCCAGCGGCACAAAAACTCAATTAAAAGCAGCCCATCATGCTCTCCGGCCAAAGATCGCATTACATCCCAGGCATCTCGAGTGCTGATTTCTCTCTAACTCATCCCACAGAGTTCTTTCATCTGGAAAATGGCCTCCTCAAACCAACAGTGTGCGGCTATTTTTTATATAATGGGAAAATATTTCAGTGAGCCACAAAAAGAGAAATAAAGCCCCAGAAGAGATTGTTTTTCTATTGGCCATTTTGGATTCCCTGGTCATGGCCAACCCCACAGTGTGGCTTGGATGGGAACGTAATGGGCCACCTGTCCAAACATCTGTACAAGTCGCATATTTATCCAGCCTCTGTCCAGTCTCAGAGTCGGTGTGTGAACAGAGCCAAGTGTCTCCTCCCTGAAGGAAGGGGAAGTCTGTATTGTGGACAGATTGTTCCTAATAGGATAGTGGGCCCCTGGCCTCTCTTACCGCAAAATGCCCCCATTTCCTCAGAAACCCTCTCAATCACTTCATTAGCCCTTAGTCAACCAGATCAGGCCTCTGTCTAACATCTTACAACACATTTGAAACCTCAGGGAAGTGCAGGTAGTTTTCTAGCCAAGATAGTTTTGGTCAGTGTAGTCAGAAATAAATAGTTATGGCTTGGATATTGGCAGTTACCTCCAAATACAAATCATTTCATCACTATACGTACTATACATAGTACATGCTCTATGTATTGGTTGCATTGACATTATTTGCATTATATATAAGTGAAATTGTGAGAACTGATGCAGACGATCTGTTCTGGTGTGAAAATAGGGGCATTATTCATTGCACTGCTTTGCTGTAACATCTCTCCTTTTTTCAGGGCGAATTGGAACGTCAGCTTTTACAAGCCAACCCCATCCTCGAATCATTTGGGAATGCTAAGACGGTGAAAAACGACAATTCATCACGTTTTGTAAGTACAGACCAAAATTCATGAAGGGCGAGGCTGCATTCTTAACGTAGACCTCAAAATATCTGTGACTGGCTGCAAGATTTGCCGCCCTCCTGTCACAGTACTGTACTCTGATCCCTAATCCTCTGCTTTTGAGGATAAGTTGAGGTAAAACTGATGGAAAGGAATTTGATTATCCTGCTTTTCCTGTAAGCAATTATACAGGCGCCTGCTAGTCATTAATGATGCCTTTGATATGCTAGAGCCATTTAAACTGGAAGCAGCACAGATGCCACTGTGGTTTAGGACAGGAGGGACTTGAATAAATGAGACTATATATGAGGAATGCAATAGTCATAATCTGGATTAGTGTAGTTCAGGCTCTGGAGGAAGTTTTGTCTTTAAGTGTTGCTGCTGCTGTGCTGAGGGAGCAGAATCTCTATGAGAACTTGAAAGAAATGTCCATCCATTAGTGTTTTCTCACTCCATCAAATGTTGACTGAAGTACAACTTACCTCGCACGAAAACGGGCCCTGTCATCAACGAGAAATACCCTCCCAATAAAGATCGATTACAGGATCACATCCCCTTAGCCTGTGTGAGCGTAATAGATACCATGTCCCTGGTTTTCTCTTCCACTTGATCAGAACCAGACCTGACCTGTCCTTCGTATAGCCCATATGCATAAAGTACTTAAACTTGCTGGTGTTGATGTCTGTCTTTGTGTCTGAATTACACCAGAGTCAGTATGTCAGTGATTCATCTCTGTATATCTTGTCTGGAATCCATCCTGAATCTCCATCTCCTTTTTCTCTGCAGGGGAAATTCATCCGGATCAACTTTGACGTCACCGGGTACATTGTTGGGGCCAACATTGAAACTTGTATCCTTGATTGATGCGTTTGACTTGAATGGCGTGTATTTTCTCTATAGATCAACTGTTAAAATAAATATATATATTGGTGGTATTTCCTTGTTGTTTCCTTGACCGTTCTGCGTCAGACCTACTGGAGAAATCCAGAGCCATTCGCCAAGCCAAAGATGAGCGCACCTTCCACGTCTTCTACCAGCTGCTGTCTGGGGCTGGAGAGCACCTCAAATGTCAGTAGACATATATTGGGAGGCTAAAATATCAAGGAACTATTCAGTCTGTCGTAAATCTAGAGGGGAGTTGAGTTTTGGCAGCTCAAATCCAACTACAGTACAATGCAAAAGAACAAAAAGTCCAGAATTTAGTTTAGTTTACATTACTTGTTGCTGTACCATCGTGAGCCGCGGTTTAGATAACAGGTCTGTTAGGTGGTGGGACGATTAAAACCCTTTCAGCAGCACGGTGTGTATCAGCAGCACTACTATAGTCCACTATAGTCCTGTCCCTTGAAAAAAGTAAGTTATATCTCCCTCCACTCTGTTTTTAATGTCAAGCTTGGCTGCTTGTTGGTCCACGTCCCTTTTGAGTAATAAAAACTGAAATGAGAAATGTCCTGATCGTAGTGAACTGATAGCTGTAGCCAGAAATAAGACCTGGGACATTCAGATCACATACGTGACATTTGCAACATAGACTGACAAATATTGGTCATGGAAATTGCGCTATATGTCTTGGAAACTGATTAGAAAATAGGTGCAGGCAGCCCTGATGAATGTTCTTTCCATTTCCTGTGTGCAGCGGACCTGCTTTTGGACAGCTTCAACAACTACCGCTTCCTGTCCAATGGTAACCTCCCCATCCCAGGCCAGCAGGACAAAGACAACTTCCAGGAGACCATGGAAGCCATGCACATCATGAGCTTCTCCCACGAGGAGATTCTGGGTACGCCTTGCACAACACAGAGGTTACTCAAACCACGGTTGCTTTCAGTTTCAGGACATAAAAGTGGGGCCCCAGAGGAGGACTGTGAAACAAACTGGTGGATTCCCCATTCGAAACCTCTTACACTGTTAGATATCATCAATCTGTGATGTTCAACACATTCCAGGAGTTATTTTGTGATGAAGTGTTGTAATTTACTTCTTTGTCGTATCCACTTTTCCTCGACCTGCCTCGTCTACTTTAGTTAGTGATTTACTACGGGTCCCAGAATGCCTTTCAACGGGCGTGAACTTGTTGCATTCACCTGTGGGTTATACGTGTAGATGGAGAAATAGCAATAACATAGTCCATCTTAAAGCGAAATAATAAACTGATTTAACTCCTTACCAGAGTCAGACGAGATGATCGATATAATTTTCATTTCTGTGCGTCCTTTTTTTTAGAAAAATCAAAGTGGAGTGTTAGCCTAGCTTAGCACAAAGACTGGAAACAGTTGCCTCCACTAGTCCGTCTCTGTCAAAAGTGAAAAAAAGCCCGAAATAGGTCCCACTACAACTGCTTCTAAAACAACATCTAATTTTTGCATTTTTATTTCTACTCGTGTTACATACACTAGATACAACGTGTAAATGAGACAGCTTTGGAGTTGTTGGAAAGTGTATTTCTTCACTTTTGATGGAGCCAGGCTAGTGGAGGCAACTGTTTCCAGTCTTTGTGCTAAGCTAGGCTAACACCGGTTTTATTTTCCTAAAAACTGGACGCACAGAAATTAAAATGATATCGATCGTCTCGTCTGAAACTGGTAAGACGGAAAATCAGTTTATTTCCCAAAATGTTGAACTATCCCATTAATATTAACATAACTGTTTATTGCTGATTGACACAATAGTGATTAAAGCTTTTACATTTGCTGTTCAAACCATAAGGTACCAAAGTCCTCTGGCACACAGGAAGTGAAGTGTGTAATGTTTCCAGTAGCCATAACAACAGTTTAT
>CABFOS010143313.1:3607-14841 GCA_900660315.1 Diretmoides pauciradiatus
CCGGCAATAAGTGAACCCATTCGCTACGTCACAGAGAGCCAACTAGGATGAAATAACTTAACCTAAGATCTTTCTATCTCAGGCCCTGGTTCTGGCCCTGGTTCTGGCCCTGGTTCTGACCCTGTCCCTGGTTATGACCCTGTCCCTGGTTCTGACCCTGTCCCTGGTTCTGGCCCTGGTTCTGGTTCTGACCAACAAGCCACAATTAACTTATTCAAGTGCTTCTGGATATTCGGTATATTTCTTTAATAAATGGCCACTACTGGAGCACAATCTTTAGTCTGAATGACAGTTCTAACATCACTATTTTTGGGTATTTGTCACGTTTTTTATGATTCAAGATTTATTTTTAGAGTTAATATACAATATACAGTGCACTCCACATATGTAATGCTTCAGTGACTATTGCTTATGCAATAACACTGATAATTTATCAGAATTTACAATTCTGCTTTGGAAATTATCAGCCACAGAAGGCTTGTGCAGTATCATGGTAACTACGCCACATCTCAGTACCTACACGTTTATAACATTAGCCACAGAGCGCTTGTGCAGTATCTATTGCATGGTAACTACATCTCAGTACCTACACGTTTATAACATTAGCCACAGAATGCTTGTGCAGTATCATGGTAACTACGCCACATCTCAGTACCTACACGTTTATAACATTAGCCACAGAATGCTTGTGCAGTATCTATGGCATGGTAACTACGCCACATCTCAGTACCAACATGTTTATAACATTAGCCACAGAAGGCTTGTGCACTAGTATCTATTGCATGGTGACTACGCCTCATCTCAGTACCTACACGTTTATAACATTAGCCAGAGAAGGCTTGTGCAGTATCATGGTAACTACGCCACATCTCAGTACCTACACGTTTATAACAATGCAGAACATGACTCCATTTGAAATTCAATAGATACTGATGCCAAAATTCAGTGAGAATGAGCAGTATTTCCTGTTCCTTTCCTGAAAAGCAGCTATGCCACGTGTACATAAAAAACAATCATGACATAGGGGTACTTAAGTATACTACCTTTTGTAGAACATATTCTGTTCAAATATATTCAAAAAAGCTTATGCTCTATATGTAGTGCAAGTTTTTGGTCAGACTTCTGATGAATATGTTTAAAAGTGGAAGTAAGTCTAAGATCCTGGCTTTTATTTTGCTTTCTTTTTTTAGCATATTCCTTCTGGAGAAATGTTCATATTCTGTATACTGAGAAACCCAGAACACTCTTCTCAATACCTATCAGTGAATAAATAGTTGCTTCTGACATCCAGGAGGGGTCAGTCTACATCTATTCATGTCTTAAACATGGATCAGGATCCTGTTTGAAGAGAAAACTATGCCACAGTTGACTGGGGGTAGAAAACCAACTAAATGATTGTTCCTGGTTTTTATTCAGCTCTCTTTCTGAGTTGATTAGATGGGGATTCGCTCCGTCTCAGTGCTGATGTGATACATGGAAAGAAAGAAACATGTTTTATATATTCAAAAGTCTCTTCCTAGCTTGTTTAATTCACTCACAGACATTTTGTACACCCAAACTCATGTATAGACTCTCTTGCATGCGCGCACGCACACACATACACACACACACACACACACAGGATCCGAACATACAAATGCATACATGAGCACACGCAAACAATTACTTGAAGAAAATGTAAGAGCAAAAGTTTGTCCACAGATTAAATGCAGGTAGCTGTACTTTGGAAATGGACCGTCTTGCATTCCATCTCATGCTATAGTTGATATGCATAGAAAAATCACAACTAAAACAATAAAGCTTTCATTAGACATCCAAAATTAACATCATATGCCAATTTCAGACACAGCTTGTACAATTTTACGTGAAATGAAAAAATAAGTGAGTATCTTAGTTTTGAATATGACAATCAAAACACCTGCCTTATTATTTTTTTAACATTTCACAGCAAACTCTGACTATGCTACAGAGGCAATAGTACCAGTTTAGGGTCCTGGATGCATTTATGATTTTTATATCTTAAATTATGTGATTATTATGACAAAGAGACCATTGAAACATAACCCAATCATATTTAAAATGTCTGTTGGGGTCACGCGTAGACGGTCACATAGAAGTTTAGGTTACACTGTGGTTTCACTCTTCCACAAACCACTTTTCATTCCCACAGAGCTCTGGGAGTGATCTGTGCCACTCGTGTCCTGCTCCAGCTCTAGCACGGAGTTTTTGAGCGTGCCGTTAGGGGCGGCGGCCCCTGACACCGTGGCGGTGACGCTGTTCAGAGGGAAGGAGCAACGTTTAGCTTCTCGCTCTGCAGCCGCCGCCAGTTTCAAATTGTCTCTGCTGGCGCAACGTCTCTGGGCACCGTGCATGGCCACTCTGCTGGCCATAGACGGCAGCAGGGGAAAGGGTTTGCGGCTCCCACTGCTGCCTCCATCGCTTCCCTCTGATGGGCTGGTGGCCACTGACTCTCCAACCCTCCTCCCATTGGTTAGCGGGCTGGCCTGGCTCTCTGAGAGGCTGTGGTGGATGCTGCCGTTCTCACTAGTGGCCTGTTTGTGAGCTGCATGTGAAGAATTGAGGTTCTCTAAACCTGTGGGTCCTAACGCTCCCAGGCTGCCTCCACCTCCTGCAGCCCGTAGAGCTTTGAGTCGATAGTGACCCCGGCCCTCGCTCCGGTGGTGATATTGGCTACTCCCTTGTTTAGTTCTACTACTCACCTTTCTTCTCTGGGGATGCACCGGGGCTACAGAGTTTATGGTGGGCAGAAGGTTGTTTGTTGGCTTGGTGATGTTGTCAGTACTGGTGCTAGTGTTGGTGCCTACAGGTGCACGTGAGGTGTTGTTGGGATTATCTTGTGCCACCTGCAGCAGGTTGGTGAGCTTGCAGGGTCCGGGGCCCACACTGCTGATCCCACTGGGCGTGGATGATGACCTGGCTGATGAGGAGTTATGAGAGTCACCGGGCGGATGGCAGCTAATGAAAAGTTGGGATCCCTGCTCAGAGGTCTGCACTCCAGTCCCAGTGGTGCAGGTGTGCGTGTAAGTAGACATTGGCCGGGAGCGGCGATAGCCTGGGCAGCACGCCAGCCACGAGGCCTGCACATCCAGACGTCGGAAGCAGTGGTGCACCACCAGGAACACCCCCAGAACTGTAGCGGCCATCCCATAGAGACAACTGAACAACAAACTGGTGTGACCTGTCAGCCACATGGCCATGGCTCCACAGCTCCACAGACCCACAAACAGGAAGTGGGTGGCCACCAGCACCAAGAATTGTATCTTCAAGGAGTACTGGTCCTCTGGAGCCATGACAGGGTTTATTGGCCCCACCACTGAGTCTGTGGACAAGAGACTGGTGCTTCCTGCCAGGGCAGGCTGGCTCTCAGGCACAGGGGAGGACAGGGAGGTTCCTGCGCATTCTTTGGCCACATGGTGCCTCAGGCGAAACACAGTGCACAGGAAATAGATCCAGGTCACCAACACCACTAGGCCAGCAGGGACAAAGAAAGCCCCCAGACTGGGGCGCCACACCAGCCAGCAGCTGCAAGAACCAGAAAAGAAGTCAGGGGGGTCAGTGCAAAACAAGGACATCTCTGTGTATTCAACATATCACACTAAATTATTCAGCTCAGCACTAAACACAACAATACAATGTCAAGGGTCAAATTGCTCAAGGGTAAAAAAGGAAGCACTCACTACGGACTGTTGTCTCCATAGTTGTTGACATTGACAGCTGCAGTGATCCCACATATGATGAGAGGAACTCCACCAGCTATCAAATAAAACCTAGAAAAAACAGGAAAAACATCATATCAAACACAAAGCACCAACTACAACGTCAGGAGGGAAGAGCTCCACTTTCACATGGTATTATTGCTGCAGGACGCCAGAGGACCTTTGGCTGCTACGCTGTTTTCAAAGTGTGTGTGGGTGTCATTTTCCCCTTTGTGTTTTTATGTCTCTGCGGCCGTCTATAATGTGAAGAGAACTGTCTGTTCCTTCGCTCTCTGAGCTGATGGAGTGTTGCAAGGGCCACTAGGCTCAAGGAGTCTGTGATTTACAGCAGGGCCTGGTGTCAGTGGAGGCCTGGTCCCATGTGGCCGAGTGGGCGACAGAGGGGTCGGCGGAGGTCGGCGGTGTAGAGTGATCACAGCTCCAGGAGCACAGGGGCAGGGTAGAGAAGAGGGGGAGGAGAAAGAGGGGAGAGAATTAAGAGAGACAGTGCGCCCCGATATCACCCTGCTCAGATTTACGACAATTGCCTCAGCCTCTGTTATGTCGGCCTCATACATTCTTCACCTCCCCCGCTCCGAGTTCATCGTGTGCATCTGGGCTCGTAGCTTCTTTGTGCCTTACAGCAAAACTCTCCTGTTATTTCCCTCCAAGGTTTTCCCGAAAAACAGAGGCGCTTTGGTTGTTGGGCACAATGACCGTCCTTGATGCGGTGCAGTTTGGGTGGTCGCGCACAAGAACTCCCTCGTCTGTCTAAAATATAAACCTTACTGACAGCAAACGACGCCTCCTGGTAGGAGGACGTGGGTGAAGGTGAGCTGCGTCTCGCTTTGACGGCATCACTGACCTGAGCATCGGTCGCTGAGTAGGCGGAGCAGGGGATTCTCCCTCCGGCTGCCGTGGTATTCTCCAGACCGCCTCTTTGTAGATGACCCTGGCGCTGACTCCGATCCACAGCAGCGTGGACAGTGAGGAGTAATGCAGCGCGATGCCAACCTGCCAACACATCGTACACAGTCAGATCAGACGCCGCAGCGCCGGGTAAAAACGATGGGACTGAGCGAAGGAAGCGTCTTACCGCCTGGCACACCACCGGGTAGCTGGTCAAGCTGATGCCTCCTGCGTAGATGGCTGTTGTCATGGCGATGTGGAAGCAGGTATTCAGTAACGTGTGCCAGCTTTTTCTTGATATGTGAATAGAACTGAGAGGAGAGAGAGAAAATAATGTAGAGATGGAGAAAATAATGAGAAGTTGATCTCACACACACAGTTTTTTGTTATTGTTTTGCTTTGTTTTTTTCTTTTGTTTTCACTTTACTTAATGATGGATCTTTGTTTTATTTTATTTTTTCATATGATTTATTGATGGATCTTTTCTTCTATCTTTCTATTTTTCTTCTTTTTTTGGATGTATATTATTGTTAAATTATGTGATTTCTGTGTTGGACCCCAGGACGACAAGCTGACGTCATGGCGTGAGATAATGTGGATCCTAACAAACAAACACACACACACGCACACACACACACACACACACACACTTAGTACCTGTGGTGTAGTATGTGTGTGATGATGATGGTGAAGAGGCAAAGCAGGAGCACTGCAGTACAGGCGTACACCACAGGGTGGAGCACCCTCACTGAGACGGGTGTAGAGTTTGGAAAGTCAGGCACCTCCTATTGAAAAGCACATGGACGTACAATGAATTGAGAAACTGCAGTTCAGTAGATGATCCTGTGTGAATGATCATTTCCTACCTGCAGAACGGCGTAGTTGCTTAGCTGGGAGCAGCGCAGTGTAGACGTGCTGCTGTCACTGTAGACCAGCTGGCAGCCCTCTTGGCTCCAGCCTCCCTGCTTCTCCAGGTTCTTCAGGCTCCACTGGGCCGCCACCGGGTCGGTACCAGGGGACAGGTGACGCAGCGACACCCAAATGGCCTCCGAGTGATTGGACATACTGCAGCCATCTGTTACACGAGAAGGGAATATAAGAGCCATTTTTAGTAAACGTCTCATTTGTATATTTTAAGTTATTATATTGTACTTTATGGTATTATTAAGACTGCATGTTGCAAGATTGCATATTTTATGGACCCATAAGGCTTCTGTAGGGTTATTACATCAAAATGGCGACATTGTATTGTCAGAAGGGTTAGAAGCCGACGGAGCAACACAGTTTTTTGACCCTCATTTGGATTTTATGCGTGTTTGTATCATTCCCTTGTTCAACAAGTAAAAGGACAAACCTGTTCCTGAAACACGTCATTTTTGGAGTCAAGCTCATTGCTTCTATAAGTTTACCGACAATTAGAAGGACGACACTACAGGGAAATTACTAATAAAGCTCTGTAAACCTGTACTGGTCATTCCACGGCTCTGACACGGTAAATTATGTATTGTGCTTTTTAATGTCAAACATTCAGCAGAAGAGGTTCGTTTCCCCACTGTCTCTGAGTGGACTTCACCAATACTGGATAGGGGGGAGAGATTCCTCACCCAGGCCTACAAAGATGACGGGGGTGTTGACGCTGCGTCGACGAGAGTGTTCGCCGGCGATGCTCGAGTTCCCAGACAGGGGGAAGAAGCGTCCGGTCCGGAAGACCACAAACTGCAGCTTACAATCTGCAGGAGCATCAGGAGGAAACAGAGAGGCCGGGAGAGTCACGGAGGCCAGAGCCACCGAGTTCTGGAGGAAGAAAAACCCAAGAGACACACGTTGCAATTCCGTATGTAATGCTGCTATAACAATAGACCTTGATGGATTTGAACACAGAGACAATATGTCACTAAAAGCACAATCTCGGAACCCAGAGTCTCAATTGCTCTGACACCGTCTGAGCCTCTGGGGGCAACGGCCACTCGTTCTGGGTTATCTGGTCTCGCCAGGGTATCCAGATAACGACTTCCTCTTCCGGGCGCCGGACATTTAGCTTTTAGTTTTTAGTTTTTACGGTCATTTTTTATATCAAACGTTTGCCATATCCTGAAGTTGCTATCCGCGGATCGTTTTACAGTCTGATTGCTTTGTTTAACGTATTTGCTTGACAAACGTGATGTGTTGGTTTGTTTGCCAACAGGATATGGCAAAAGTTTTATATAAAAAATGACTGTAAAAACTAAAAACTAAATGACCGGCGGCTGGAAGAGGAAGTCGTTCTTTAGATCTGCTGACTAGACCAGGTAACTCAGACACAGTGGGAGTTGATCCCAGAGTTTACTATCGATATCGATAATAAACTCTGGGTTCAGAGATTGCTAATAGCATAGTGTGTGATAACAGTAATGTGCTGTCTTTGCCACAAGGGTAGGCAAGGAAGGAGTTTAGTGATGGGTTCTCACGTCTCACCTTCAGGGGGAAGTTGTTTAGGGAGGTGTTATGGGAGCCGGTGGTGCAGCGGAAACGTAGCTGCTGCTCGTGATGGGTGGACTCCACCACCTCCGTCGCCAGGCTGCCCGTTATGACCTCACGACGCTGATACGCGGTGCAGCTTATGCCAGTGAAGTGGGCGGGTCGAATCAGATGGGCCTCCATCACGATGTTCCTGGACACCTGTACATATCGTTTTGATTTACTCCCACAAATACATCATCACCACGCTGCAGGACTGCACAGAATCTCTACTTGTTCTATTAAAAAAGCTTATGTTGTGATTTGGAACCAAATGTGGTGATAGTTCCTACCATGGAGAGGTCTTGGGCGTGGCTGTGGAGCTGAGGCCAGGCCAGAGTCTCTAGAGAGTAGACGATGGAGCTGCAGGCTCTCTTCTCTCTCTGGGCGTGGGCCAGGATCTGATCATCCACCTGCATCAGGTTACTGCCCATCTCCACCAGCACCTCTGACAACTGGTGCAAATAAACAGAGACATTTATAATAAGAAAACATTGACAGTGAGAAAAAAGGATAAACATAAAGGCATTTTAATAAACAATTAGATGTTTCTCACCTCTCGCAGCTGCCGGACATATTCCATGAACTTCTCCATCATTTGGGCTACATACAGCACATCCACTGAGTCAGTGAATCCTGCTGCCTCCAGGGTGTAGGTGCGAACCTGATGTGCCACAGTGACAGCATTGGATGCATTGATGGGCCTCTGAAATGCAGGAGCAAAATAAAGATAAGGCATCCACCTACAGTAGTGTGAATCCATGCAGTAAATCTTGCCTCCACAGTAGTAGCAGTAGTACTGACCAGGATGAAGGTATGTAGGACACGGGTGATGCCGTTGGTGTAGTGACAGTCTGAGTAGTCGCCTTCCTGCCATTTTCCAGAACGATCACAGTAACGTGAGGCTTTTTTCTGCTCCATACTCCCCTCCATAGACAAGGATGGGTAACGCAGCTGCAGGCAGTACTGGTGGGAGATGATGCCTGCCAGGGTCCTCGGCCACCTGGGGGATTACAACCACAGGTCAATAAGTAAGAAAAGACAGAGAAATGCTTTCTTTGGTTAAGGTTACTAACTAACCTGAACTCCCCCCGGTTGTTGACAACTTTATCCTCTGGACAGAAGGAGGCGCTGTTCTCCAACACCACTATTTCAACACTACGAGAAGTGTTGCCCCGCCCAGTAGTCACCACACACTCCCACTCTCCACTGGCCTCCACATGTACGTTGAAAAGGATGAGCTCACTGCCCAGAGAGGAGTGAGATAGCATGTTATTTACACAGTATTATCACCACATGCTACCACGTCTGAACCACTTAAACAAAGCAGAATTCACACTTTTTTTGCACATGAATGTAAAGTGAAAAACATTTGAATGGTGACTGAACACGTTGCGGTATAAGAGGCAGAGATAGTGATAACCACCTGGTGATGAAGGTGCAGTCATGCAGCACGCTGTTCTCCAGTTGAACGCCCATCTCGGGGTCAGAGGTCACCAGCTGACCGTTGTGACGCCAGTGCAAGGTGGTGATTTTGTCCACCAGGGCGGCGGTGCAGTGGAAGGGCAGCCGGTCGCCTTTGAAGACCACCTGACGCTGGGACGGCAGCAGGGACAGGGTGTGCAGCTCCACGGGACCATCTGAGCCAAAGAGGCAGATGAGACTGATGCAGACCACTTATTTCTGCTGCTCTCTCATTACTCAACCTCAGCTAAATGTTTCCACGGAGGCTATTATGAGTCTGCTGTTTTAGAGTATATTGGATGCAGACAGCACCAATTCATAAAGGCAAACCACAGGATTAGTTGTCAACACAGCTCTCTAATACTTTTGAAAATACGTCCCTGCTGAGCTGCGGGAGGAGATTTCTTCAACCCTTTTGGTCTACTAATCCCTAAAAACACTGGGAACGTCTTGAGATAATGCTGTTATGAGTATTCTGTCTTTGTCACTCACAAGCCCAAGTTTTCTGAGACAAAGTGGTGAACCACCTCATTTATATGCACTGAGTTTCTAGCCAGGCTCTTACCACAGCTCAGCTGGCTTTCCCTTAGTCCACGCAGGGGCTTTCCCCGCAGGCCCCTGGGATAGGCGCACAGCGTTTCATCACCCAGTCGGGCAGAACTGGTGCGAAAGAAGGCTGGAACCCAGCGCAACCCGCAGTCACACGACAGGAAGTCCGAGTTGAAGTTCCTGGTGGGATAAGGACGACCATTTATCATGGAAGATAACAGGAGTTGCATGTGCACGTTCACTCTGAGGGAGCGTGATAAAAGCTCTGGAGCTACTGAGCTCAGATAACGTGTATCAGTTGTCCATTATAGGATCAACATATCATACGTGACTAAAATGTGCATAAGACATAATACATATTTGTAATGTGGCGCTCACAGTTGAATCACAGTCACTCCACCACTGACTTTGTTAACATAGAGATTTATGGGATTGGATCTTTTCCCTCTGAATTGATTTTTGTTTGTTTGAAGAACTGACACTATGAAATAGATTGACAAAGTTGCTTTACATTTGTAATATTTGCACTTTAGTAAACAGATTTGCCTTTGGAGTTATGATGGGCTACAGTAATGTACACATAAACCCTTCATGCATATATATGAATATACCTAAATCAAATAGATTCTAAATTGCAGCTTTAAGGAGATTTAAAGCTTAATGCTTTAGTACCATAAAGAGAATGTTTATTTTGACAACCTTTGTCAAAATAGATGTCAAATCTGTCTCAAACAACAATGTACAGCCTTTTTATTCAGATACAGAATGCTATGTAACTCATACTCACACTAGCTTGAGGGACGGGAGCTCCTGGAACACTCCTGGATCCAACGTAGATATGATGTTGCCAGAGAGGTTCCTAGCAAATATGCAAATGAGATCTCAACAAACACACAAACTGAGTCTTTCCACAGCACAAACAGTGGTTGTTTTTATAGTGTGGATGTATCTGTCTCTTACAGCTTGGTGAGATTGGTAAGACCCTGGAACATGTCTGGAGTCAAGCAGCCGATGCGGTTGTTGGATAAGTCGCTGTAAAAAGATGTGAGAAGATAAAGTGGATATTTTTAAACTGAGAGGATCTCAATCACTCCGTCACAGACTGATATCTAATCTTCTTATTCTACTGATCTTGAACAGAGACAGAAAGACTGGTAAAAATGCAGACATCTTACTGGAACTTCTTTATAATGACAGTTTTTAACAGTGTAAATTTTAGTGTTTATATATATTTATATTTCCTTTATAGAGATTTTACTGTTTTAAGTGTGTTTTTATTGTTTTATTGTTTTTTGCACTGAATATGAAAGCTGCTGCCTCAATTTATTGTACTTGTGCAATGACAATAAACAGATTCTTCTTCTCCTTCTTCTTCTTCTTCTTCTAGACATATTTATTAGCTGTGTCCATAGTGTTTTATATTGACTTTGGTTTTATTGAACTGTGTTTCTTGTCTTGTACTGTATTGTACCGTTGTATTGTACCGTGTGTGTTGTGTTGTACTGTACCGTTGTGTTGTACCGTGTTATTGTTGTACCGTGTTATTGTTGTACCGTGTTATTGTTGTACCGTGTTATTGTTGTACCGTGTGTGTTGTGTTGTATTGTACCGTTGTGTTGTACCGTTGTGTTGTACTGTGTTATTGTTGTACCGTGTGTGTTGTGTTGTATTGTACCGTTGTGTTGTACTGTGTTATTGTTGTACCGTGTGTGTTGTGTTGTATTGTACCGTTGTGTTGTACTGTGTTATTGTTGTACCGGTTGTGTTGTACCGTGTTATTGTTGTACTGTGTTATTGTTGTACCGTGTGTGTTGTGTTGTGTTGTACCGTTGTGTTGTACCGTGTTATTGTTGTACCGTTGTGTTGTACCGTGTTATTGTTGTACTGTGTTATTGTTGTACCGTGTGTGTTGTGTTGTGTTGTACCGTTGTGTTGTACTGTGTTATTGTTGTACCGTGTGTGTTGTGTTGTATTGTACCATTGTGTTGTACCGTGTGTGTTGTGTTGTATTG
Organism: Diretmoides pauciradiatus; assembly: GCA_900660315.1. Lineage (NCBI taxonomy): Eukaryota > Metazoa > Chordata > Actinopteri > Trachichthyiformes > Diretmidae > Diretmoides > Diretmoides pauciradiatus. Next base: position 14,754 of record CABFOS010143313.1, read on the forward strand.
TACCATTGTGTTGTACCGTGTTATTGTTGTACTGTGTGTGTTGTGTTGTGTTGTATTGTACCATTGTGTTGTACCGTGTGTGTTGTGT
>CABFOS010143322.1:12615-23840 GCA_900660315.1 Diretmoides pauciradiatus
AACGTAACCACATAAACAGGAAATGAGGTCCAATTGCTTGACGCATCATCTGATTTTCATGATACCCAGTGGAGGAGTGTAGCATGGGCCAAGGAAGAGCCCATTACATCTTGGAGATGATCCTAATCACAGGGCGCCGTGTAGGGCGCCACATACACAGAAAGTGAGGTCTAATTGCTTAACGCATCATCCCTTGGAAATTCTACTTAATATGCATGCTCCCTAACGGTCAGTGGGCACAATTTAACATGGCCACCACTCAAGGTCAACGCAACGCCGCATAAACAGCAAGTGAGGTCTAATTGCTTAACACATCATCCAATTTTCATGATACCTGGTGGAGCAGTGTAGCATGGGCCAAGGAAGAACCCATTACATGGAGAGGATCTGAATCAAGGGGCACCGCGTACAGCGCCATGTGAACAGGAAGTGAGGTCTAATTGCTTAATGCATCATCCCTCTGACATTTAGTTTAGTTTATTATGTCATGGACAATCCCCATTAAAAGACTGTAGCAATACAGTTAGTGGAGCAGCTTTAGCCTATATTCTACTTCATATGCTCCCTAAGGGTCACTGGGCACAATTTAACATGGCCGCCACCCAACGTCAACGCAACGCCGCGTGAACAGGAAGTGAGGTCTAATAGCTTAACGCAGCATCCGATTTTCATGATATCCGCTGCATAGGTGCAGCTTGGCCCAATGAAGAGCTATTGCATTTTGGAGTGGATCTGAACCTGAATTGCATAAACAGCCGACATGCATCCTGGGCGGAGGTCTGCGCTCTCCGAGCGCACCTTTCTAGTTTCAGTCTATCCTCTCTTTCACATTTTCCCCTCTAGACACCCTCTATCTTCTCCTCTCCACTACTCCCGTCCTTGCTCGGCTGCATAACATTCTATTCCTTTTATGAGCCCGCATAATACATCTCCATCTTCGATGACAGTGTGTGACCTCACTGAAGCATCTACAGCAGGGCTATTCAACCATGTGCCATGGAGGGCTGAGAGTATGCAGGTTTTCATTCCAAACAAACAAACAACCACCACAGCAGGTGATTTCACTGATTAGTTCCTCCTCTGTGGTTGAAGGTGTGTTAATTAGTGAAATCACCTGCTGAGGTGTGACCTCCATGGCACCTGGTAGAATAGCCCTGATCTACAGTCATTAAGACCTCTGTTAATAGTGTTTTGTGTATTTAAATGTGATATTGTCACTTTTAACAGCTGAATGTATGAAATGACTGATTTGGTATTTTAGCCATTAATAATCTTGATCTCTCTCTGTCTATGTCTCTGCTTGTGTTCCTGACCTAACAGTGAGCCACCACACCACGCGCCATGTGTCCTCCACCTGTGGCCAGGATGTAAGACCAATTGCGTGACAACAAAGGCCGTCATCGAGCAGCAGTGTTTGTGCAATTACTCATACAGTATAAACCTATAAGAGAGACAAACAAGCTACGGAACTCAGATTTTTTTGTTTTGTTCAATCTGTATCACACTGAGACAAATCTAATGTCTTTTCAGTTTCCTTTGTAAGGATGATGATGTTAAACTATCTAGCCCACTGAACACAGTCTGTAAATGCATCTAGAATCTACTAATATAACACATGAAGGACTTGACACACATTTCTGGCCCAAATTATTTGTCTCAAATCCCCATAACAAACTCTCAAAGATCATTGCTTCCTTCTCTTGTCTGAATCAACTCTTGTGAGCTGTGAGGATTATGAGGCCGCCTTCAGTGCTTCTACAGTCACAATGGCTCCTGTGTGTGTTTGTTGGTATGTGTGTGTCCAGCGTTACGGTGATACACTCACTACCATGGCATGTCTCCTGCCCAGTACGGTGTGTGTGTCAGATCAAGCCATGGTTCTCTCCTGAGTCTGTCTACCATGAAGCTCCTACTGTGGACTGTAATGACCTGCTGTTAACCCAGCTCCCCTCACCCCTACCCCAGAACACACACACCCTGCGCCTGCAGAGCAACTTCCTGTCTCAGCTGGAGAGTGAGGTGCTACACAGCCTCCCCAACCTCACAGAGCTAGACCTTTCCCAGAATCATTTCAGCAGTCTCAGGACAATAACACAACGTTCCTCTCTGCCTTCCCTTCTGTCCCTGCATCTGGAAGAAAACCAACTCAATCACCTCCCCCAGGCCTCCTTCTCCTCCCTACCAGCTTTGCAGGAGCTTTTCCTTAGCCACAACAACTTGCACTCACTAGCACCGGGAGCCTTCACTGGTCTGGACTGCCTACTGCGCCTGCATATCAATAACAACAGACTTACCACCATCAACCCTCAATGGTTCAGGGCCCTGTCCCACCTGGAAGTTTTGATGCTGGGGGGAAACCCTGTGGAGGCCCTTCCAGAGCAGGGCTTCCAGGCCCTAAGATCTCTCCGTAGTCTTGTGCTTGGTGGTATGGGTTTGAGGGGCCTGGCTGAAAAAGCCCTCGAAGGGTTGGATGGCCTAGAGAGCCTCTCCTTCTACGATAACTTGCTGACCAAAGTCCCAACACAGGCTTTGAGGAGAGTGCCAGGCCTTAAGTTCCTGGACCTTAACAAGAACCGGATCAAATTGGTTGAGACAGGAGACTTCCGAGACATGGTCTACCTGAAGGAGCTAGGCCTGAACAACATGGAGGAGCTGGTGTCCATTGAGAGAGCTGCTCTGGAGAACCTTCCAGAACTCACCAAGCTAGAGATCACCAACAACCCCCGTCTGTCTTTCATACATCCCCAAGCTTTCCTTCAGCTGAGCAGGCTAGAGAGTCTCATGCTCAACTCCAACTCTCTGAGTGTCCTGCACCAACACACACTGCTCTCCCTGCCAAGCCTACAGGAGGTCAGCTTACACTCCAACCCACTCCGCTGCGACTGCCTGTTCCATTGGGCAGCAGAGGAGGCCTCCCATCCACACATTGATACAGACACACACACAGACACTAAAACACCTCGGGTGGTGCGTTTCATTCAACCCCAGGCCACCCTGTGCTCTGAACCCCCAGAACTGAGAGCTCGCAGGGTAAAAGAAGTGTCCACCAGAGAGATGTCAGCCTCCTGTCTCCCCATGATCCCACCCGGCCCCCTCCCCTCCTACATTGGGGTAAGAAAAGGTGGTAGTCTGGCTTTGCACTGCCGAGCTCTGGCAGAGCCACAGCCCAAACTTTATTGGGTGACTCCCTCTGGGCTGAGACTAGGACCCGCACCCAGCCACACATCGATCCACATACCAGATAGACAGGCTCAAGACCATAAGCCATATAACCACTCCAACCACTACCGGCTGCTTCCTGAGGGAACCCTAGAGATCAACAAGGTGACACCCAACGAGGCAGGATTGTATACCTGTATAGCTGAGAATGCACTGGGAGCAGACACCCGCAGTGTTACTGTGGGCATGCATGGGAGAGAAAAGACAAGGAAGAGGGAGATGTCAGCTAACCTGAGGGGACATCCAGTCTTCAAAGAGGATGCCAGCTTGGAGGTGAGGGAGGTTGGAGTCCACTATGCCGTTCTGTCCTGGCAGAGTGGGCACAACCTCCCCTCAACCCGTCTATCCTGGCAAGCCATATACTCTGATGCACATACGCCCACATACACCACACGCATTCTGGCTGGCACACAGAGCTTCAACCTGACCCACCTGCAGGCACAGACATTTTACCGTGTGTGTCTACACTTGGGGATCAGTGAGGGCACCAAACACGCAAGCAGCAGAGCCAAAGAGAACAGAACGCCCCAGTGTGTTTCAGTCAGGACAAAGCAAGCCCATGAGCCACAATCCAGCCTGCAGCTGAGCCCAGAGCTGACCTCCACAGCACTCACATTATTGTTTCTTGCACTTGTACTGCTGGTGCTGGCAGGCCAGGGTTTGGACCCTGAGCCTGGGGAGGGGGAAGGAAAGCAAGTCGTGAGGCTGAGGTAACCAATCAAAAGACAAAAAGCAGCAGTGAACATCAGCCAAGGCAGAGCGAGAAACTATCATTACACCAGGACTGCTGAGAAAATTACATGCGTTCAAAAACAGACAAATACACTGACACACACGTTCAAATATATCTTTGGTGAATCACAATCAGCAAAAAGAGGAGTCCTACATCAGTAGTGGTGTAGAAAAAGATTTGTATTTATTTTATATACCGCATAAACTATATATTGTTTGTGTGTTAAGATGTATGTGAAGAATACCTAAACCACAACCAGGGACATAAAACAAAGTAAATGAAGGAGAGAGAACTGAGGAGTCTGAGCCATTGATGACCGCTGGACTGAAACTGGGGAAACTCTGATCCAATCCAGGGAGATATTCACAGTATCTACTGTATATAGGAGCATGGCTCAGACCGCCAGGGCATTTCTCATGTTTCCTGTCCATGCACCTTTGCTACTCTTCTACAGATTCAGCCATACCTAATCCAGACAAATGAAACATTCACTTTGTTGTGCTATTGAATTGAATTCCTGCTTGTTTGGTTTCTGTAAGTTAAAGTGATTGATGTACAACCCGTTTGCTTTGCTTTCAATACCTTCAATCCCTGCCTAACGTACCATATCCCTTTTAGAAAAAAAGTGATCTAAAAGTGACTGTAAAATTCTATTTTGAGCTATTACACAATAAAATCTTTATTTACATGATTTCACATTCTAATTTGGTCATTTGACTACTAACTGAATTTGAATGAGATAGACTGAAAGCAGAATGATTATTAGACGCAGGATCAAACCCAAAGGCAGCGGCATGAGTGAACATAGATACATGAGAGATGACTGCACCAAACCCTGCACAAAAACCACACCATTGATTCATCTGTAACTGCAACTCCTTCCTCTACAGTGTGGGTGTCTGATAATGATTCAAGCAATCCTTAGACAACTACTCAGCAAACACAAGACATAGCCTGTCCCCTGCTGGCCGAGGCCTGGAACTGATCAGGGACCTGTACCTGGGACAGGGCAGAGGCAGGGTTAAACCCAGGTAAAAGCTACAATGGTACAGTAGGTGAGTCTTATGAGCATGGGCGTTGACCTTGCTGATATCATTTATACAACTGATATCAGCTAGTTTCTGTGGGTCAGAGCTACAAACTTAGTTTATTCATTCTTAAGATCATAATTCCTTAACTTTAACGTGGATCCGTGTAAAAGGTAATTAAAACAACACATTGGTCTGTAAAGAAAACAGTCCAGAAGTAGTTAGACTTTGTATTTATTCACACAAAACGTAATACACTTTCTTCAATAAGGCAACACAATATATACATACAATGATCTATATATGAATACCATATTTAGATTTAATGTTGTTATTTCTTAACTAACAACATGTCATTCATCACTAGCACTAGCAAATATAAATAAATAGTTTCGCAAGTTATGTAAAAGAGTACCAGATGCTAAAAGTCTACGGTACATACTGTTAGTCCATCCAGTGCAACAATCCTTTACTCAATGTGGCATTTTGTGGTCATTGATATTTTCTAGCCGAAGCTTTACTATTCTGAGAGCAGCTTCAAGATTTTGGCAGTAATGCCTAAAAAAAACCTGCATGATCTACTAGAATATAAGATAACGTTTTGAACTAACTGACTCATTAACACCTCCAACTTCAAGTAAAAATAGAACAGAAAACATGTTTAAAAAACAAGCTTCAAATATAATCCTTTTCACATACTGTATGTATGACGGCATAACTAGTAGTGGCATTTTTAGCTATTAGTAGGATACGATACATTAACACTGACATCGTTTGGTGATGGGGTGAGTGTCATTCCTAAGCCTAACTCAACACAAAGATTTTTAAAATGTGAAGACTGCAAATGCTTGTTTTGTTCACTGTACACTCTGTCCACAGTCATGAGCAAGTGGAATGGACTGTGCAGAGCGCCACACATGAACCAGTGAAACTGCTATGCTAATATCCATTCTCGTCACAGCTGATAAGATTATACAATCATTTACAAAAATATAATTCTATTCTGCATAACAAATGACAATGTTGATTAGTAAAGGATTAGAGGACATGAAGTGAAATGACAGCCAGAAAGTTTGTATAAAATAACATTATACAAATGGCATCAAGCAGTAGTGCTTAAACAAATATTACACTTCTAATAATTTAGAGCACACATGTGGACTCGTGAACAGCTAGTAACCAAATATTAGCTGTTCCTGATGCCCATGGCACATTTTTCATGTTTCCACTAGTCTGAGTCATGCTTCTGGCACAGTAACTAAAGCAGTTTTCCCCATGGTGTTAGTTGTCTTTGTTGATTTTCAGTTGTCGATACAGTGAGTCTGAAATTCAAAAACCATCTAACATCTGAGGTTGAGTCTTCACAGAGGCACATCAAGATTAGAGCATTGTAAAATGAAAATACTGTACTGTACCAATGATAAATACCACGGTAATCTATCGCTATAATCTTTCAAAATAGACCGCAGACCACAGACCACATAAGGCAATGGAGTGATTATGATTAAAAAAAACAAAATATCAAGTATATTTTATGTTTTTTTCAATGCATTGGTACCAATTTCTTAAATAGATGTAAGTAAGAAAGTACCTTGCCCCTTGCACCTGACACCCAGATTTCAAGTGTCAGGGCATTAGGCTCATGAAACATTGAGATTATGTTTGGGCCCGGGAGTTCCTTACATCTCTTAGCATAAACAACCTAAGCTAAAGCTCTAAATCAGCACACATTCGCTCATTCACAGACACTGATGGGCATCATGAATTTTCACAGATCAATTAAGAGTAATCAAGTATGGATGCACTGTGTAATAGGCTATAAAAGTTTGCACTAGGCTATGGAGGAAAACAAGTGAAGTGAACCGACGGCTTGAGTGATTGTAGCTCTAAAGCAACAAATATAAAATGGTGTTATTGTGTCGGTTAATCAATCCCAACACGTTTCTGTCCCAGTAAGACAGGTAAGATGAAAGTAACAAACTTAGTGTAGGAAACAGCAATTATCCTGTAACTTTTCCTGCTTCTGCGTTAAACCTTAAAAAAAGACATTTCTAGCCTTCTCAGAATAGAATTTCAGTATGTTTTCCCCCCCAAGTATTACTAACTGCTGATCATTCAATAAATGAGAGGACATTGGGCAGCAGGGTGGTGTAGTGATTAGGGAGACTGTTTCAGGTTTAAGCCCCTGTGACATCAAAAAAATCTACCCTGCTGAAGTGCCTTTGATCAAGACACTGAATCCCTACCTGCTCCACAGGCGCTGTTCTGTAGCCGACCCTGAGCTTTGGCCTTCCTTCTGGCGGTTCTGAATTACAGAAAATGGAAATAGTCTAAGCTAAAGCTAAATTTATGTTGAACATCCAAAAGATTGAGTATACCCATCCATTGCTAACACACACAAGCACACAAACACACGCACGCCTCAGCTGTAGTTATAGGTGAAGTTATATGAGCTTGGCTCCTTCGGCACGGGGGGCGGGGCTTCTGGAATGGTGATGTTCTCAAGGTCGAGAAGGCGGAGTTTCATCTCCATGCTGATGAGAGTGTCAAGGTCGCTACGCGTCAGGTCACTGCCCATCTCTCTGCCCAGTAGCGCACACAGCCCATCAGTCCAGATACAATACTGGTCCAGAATTACACACACACATGATTTTTCAGTCAAAGGTAAGACGAGTTTCAATAGTATAATAGTAATAATAATTCAGTCATCTTCATTAGGGTTTGTGGATATCAGCTTACCTCATATTTGTTGGGAGCTACAAAATTGAGCGTCTCATCAGGATCATAGAGGACGGAGAAGGCCAACTCCAACACCTCCTGAAAATAGAAAGCAGATCACGCAACTTATTATGCCTACACTCTCCTCACCACACTGAATTGAGAGGAAATAAAGAAAGAATGACATGAATAGCTGTATAATTAGCAACCTAATAACTTGACAAAATGACACTACCTTGTTTTGTTTCAGTGCACTTTTCTCTTTCATATGGGGGCAATCCTTCCCTGTCACCACAGACTTGATATCTGATATGGGGACTGGAAGGAAAAGAGTAAACAACTAAATAATTTGACACGTTTATTTAGGTCAGCCTGAGTAATTCCCCTCATTGACACCGTATGAGCAGCCATTGTAAGTGTCCTGAAGTGTGTTATAAAGGTTGAGCCGTTGGACTACGGATGCAGTTGGTGGAATGGTGCAGTACAGGTTTTAACACTGACTCACTCTTGTCACTGAGTAGCTCAAAAGGCACTTCCCCCTGGGGTGACTCATCCAAGTCCCCGTAGTGCAGCACTTTGTGATTCAGAGAGAGTCTGCAGAACCAGAACTTCTCTACAAAGCAGAGACAGGGAACATAATCCTTAGTTGGTAATCAAGAGTAGCAGTGCTCCTTTAGTGAATTACCAGAAAAAGAGTGTTGTGGTACCTTGCCTTCGGCGGTTCCCCAGTTTACGGAAGCAGCTTCCCTCACACAGGCGGTTTAGACGTTGTTGTTTGATGAGCTCCAGGATCTCTGGTTGAATCCTCTCCCGCAGCTCACTACAGCACAAACACAGCCTCAGGAACATCATCAAGCATGGGATTTTACAATCACACATATAACGCACATGCTACTGTATAATACTATAAACAATTATAGAGACAATGCAGGGCTTGTTTTGAGATAAATTAGGCAGTAACATCATCTGTCACTAAGACAAGGGACTAAGACAAGGGACTGAATGGCTCAGAACTACACTGATGAATACTGTATGAAAGTTCATGAATGACAAAAGAGGAACACAACAGATCCACAGTACAACTAGAGGCAGTTTAGACAGACTGACATAATAGGTGGAGACTGGAAGTCATCCTGGCTCATTCTTTCTGACTGGCGCAGACGCAGAATCTCTGAATAACTGAGGCCACGCAGTTTACTCTTCAGCTGGTCCAGAGACGACGGCTTCATGGCCAGAGCCCTGGTGATCTGCTCCCGGACCACTTGCATCACCTGGTCATGGGTTTAAGCGCAAACATACACACACACGCCCACAAAAACACCAGCTAGTCAAGTAGTCTACTAGTAATTGAGGTCAATTAGAAAACGATTTTCTTTTTAATTCCCCTGCATTCACTGTGAAAAGATATACATAAAAATAGAATTATCTATCTATCTATCTATCTATCTATCTATCTATCTATCTATCTATCTATCTATCTATCTATCTGTCTGTCTGTCTGTCTGTCTATCTATCTATCTGGGCTGAGTCTCCAGAGACACAGACGGAGTTGAACAAATGGGAAAGTGTGAACAGCCGCAGAGCTGTTGTTGACAGCTTAAATATTTCACTGGCATGGAGGCAGACAAGTCAAGGACTTCATATGGGATTCAGCCTCCTCTAAAGCTAGCGGTGAGAAGAGTTCAAAACACAGCAGACTTCTAAAATACCAGACAGATGCTGGTCTCAAAGTGACGTCTACAGCCATATGTTCCCATCAGAGCTTTAGTCTCTATAGATAGAGCTACTGCTCTGGCTTGTGTCTATCATTTCTCTGCTACGTCTGACTCACCTGGATTGGTTTTCTGTGCACAGAGTAGTGGTATGTTGTTAAATATGTAAATCATGGTCCTATTACTTTCCAATAAGATCCCATTCAGAAACTCGATCATGCGGCTGACAGACGTCCTTGTTAATCCAAGGCTCCTGTGCATCAATGCATACTTTAAATGGCATCTGTGCCAATAGATTCCTTGTTTCTTTCATTGAGTTTTTTGATAAGTAGTGCATGAATTAAAAGAGATCAGCTGGACAATATAGTTTGCAGTGGAGTTGATGGCCTTAAAGAGTAATGAAACACACAGTTTCAGCCTGTCACCGTCCAGCAGATACTTTTGAAAAATGCCAATATGAGTGGTGGAGAGAGAGACATTTGACAACATATTGTAGATTAGCCTACTAGCTAGCTAGTGATGAATGTGTGTCACTGTGTGAATGTGAAGCTTGACATGGCAGAAAAAGAGCATGCGTACTCAGCAAACCTACAGTAGCAATGTCTGATGCCTTCATGTGCTCCTTGTAAGCTCTGAGTTTGATCATAAATATGACCTTTCTCACATTAAAATACACCATTTTTACCATCAATGGCTTCCATGCTCTTCACTCAAGGTATTTCAACATTACATCACGGCAACTCAGTTCTAAAATCCATAAAACCAATCTTGTCAAATTTTACAATTTGGTGTTTTGAGCAAATCCCACCAGTTCACGAAAACACAAGTGGAGCCTTGTAACAAATTCAGTTCTGTGTTTATAAAAGTACTATGCTAAAATAATGCCATGTATAAAATTAGGTTTCCAACAGTGGAAAAGACATGTGCATGACACCACTGAATGTACTTCATATAAGTTATAAATGGAAGTTACACATGCACTATAGGCTACTATAACATACATACATCGCCCTGTGTAGGCAAATTGTGACAATTTAATAACAACATATCACCCACACCTACATAATAATTCCACACTATACACTTTTTAAGGGTATCAATCTGAATGAGATGCCTGCAGACGTGCTGCAATTGAACGCTCACCTTATTGAAGTCCTCAGCTGTGGCCCTCATCTCCTTCCAGGTTTTATTGAGTAACTGAATGCAGACGCAGAAGAACTCCTCCCAAGCCCGGTCGTGGGTGAAGAACATGGGGTGGTAATCATTGCAGCCCTCATTAGCTACACAGAGGAATAGATGTCAATTATAAAACTTGACAGGCCTTTATACTAAATGAGAGAGCAGTAACTTTGTTGGTTGAATGGTAGTGGGGGCCACAAAATACTAAGCAACATTACAAGCAAGCAGGAGAGTGAGAGTGTAAATGGTCAAAGAGAATGAGAGCCTAGAGAGATGAGAGTCCTCCGTCTTGACTGGTTTATTTTTATAGTGTAAAATAAATGTCCATAAACTTCAAAGCAAAATGCCAAAATGAGAAAAATATCTGCAGGCTGCTGTCAAAAAATAATGAATGAATACAAAGATCCAAACAGGCTTTCCCAAGTCGAGCTGAATTCATCACAGCTAGACAGCTTTAAGTTTGCTTACTTCAACAAACTGGCTATTGGGACAAAGCGGCCCAGCATTTTATCCACAACCTCCTCTCTCCTTGTCTCAGCAGACCACTTAAATACACTTAAACCACAGGCATGAATGAAGCCTCGGCTCCCTGGGCCACTCTACTGCCCATGGACCAAGGTGATCTCCAACATCACC
>CABFOS010143323.1:6902-24307 GCA_900660315.1 Diretmoides pauciradiatus
GGACTGGTTGAACGGGCTTCAATGCATGGAAAGGTCAAAATAAGTGAATAACACAATCAGTGATAAATGGACCACTTGTTCACCACAGACTAGCATCTGACTTGAGAATGACATGTGGTCTGGGAGCACTAATGTACAATGTCACAAGGCATCGGGGTGCATCCCTTCCCTATCAATGGTAAAATCTGTTATCAGACTGTACCACTGTGTCCGTGGTGGTTATTTTAGGGAACAACATCTCATATGATGCTAATCTAACTCGGAGAAAACAACTCTCAATTGGTGTATTTTGACTAGAAAAATAATAGATTTCCAGTATCCACTATTGGATTCTGTCCAATAGTTTATTGAATAGAAGCCACTTATGTGTTACAGAGCACATTTATCTGGCTGCAAAAACGTGTGTTCTTAATGTTTCTAAATCTCCTTGTTTGACACTTTCAATGTGTGTTTTAATCGAAACAAAATGCAGAGATCTGTTTTCATTCCAGGAACTACAAAATACACACTTTTCCATTTGGTGGACATATCGGATATGTCAGTGGAGGAGTTAAGATGCGCTTTCTTATTAAAAGTCTTGATTGTGGTGATAAACCAAAAAACGCACATCCTTCAAAAAGAACATCCAAAGATGTATGGTAGCACTCATCAACTTGAAAAAGGACAGGGACAGAGCCTCAATATCGGACATGTCACCATTCCACAATCAAAAAACTATCCGCCAAACACATAATAGCATCCGTGGTCAAAGGCCACAACCCCAAATACTCGGGCTTGTTTGCACATTACACACGCAATTTAGAATGGAATACATGTCTTGATGAATGAGGCCCCATGATCTTCCTCTCAATCCCTCTATTGAGCAGGCATGTCCTCCTGAAGGGGGGGCTCCGCGGAGAAAAAAGAGGAGAGCATGCGTTTTAAATTAATCAATCCTTCTCATTTCCCTCTCTCCTCCTAGGCAGACAGACCTCTCCTGGAGGGGGGTCTGCGGCAGTGAAAAAAACACTGTCATCTGTTTTCACGGAGGTGGCAGAAGCCCAGCCTCTAGCTGTGTCTTGGCTAGGAGAAAGAAGAGAGGGAAAGAGGGAGAAAGGGGAAGAGGGCGGAAGAGGGGGAATAGGGTGAGAGGAGAAAGGAAGGGAGAGAGTGGGGGTAAGATGGAGAAGGGATGTTAGGGGAGAGAGAGACGACAGAGGAGGGATGGAGGAGAGAGCAGGAGGCCACATGCTAGGAGTTGGGTTAGGATAACAGCCGAGGAGCATGGGATATGTTGGCCTCCATACGTGTACAAAGGCAGCTCACAGATGACAGTACAGTGGCATACCGGGCGCTGGTCCAGAGACTCCATAGGGAGAGACTCTCCCTCACTCACTCTCTAGCTCTCTCTCTTTTCAATCCCAACCCCCACGTTCACTCTCTTTCTCTGCTAGAGCTCTCTCAAAAATCCCTCAATTTTTATTTCTATCCATTTCTCCCCCACTCGTCTCTCTATTGTCGTATTAGGTCCAGTATTATCCAATATACTGTCTACCCCAATGTCTTTCTCCGCTGGTACATTGCATTTTGCCCTAATCAAATTAGATCTGCTCCAAGTAGTGGGAGGACTAACTCAGTGCAGACACAAAACAGACAACGCCCTCCAACTGACATTTATTTTCTCAATAACTTGTGGCTTAGGCGTGGAGAAGAGCCGAGCGTAAACAGAGTATTAACGAGGTTTAAGACAATGACAACAGACTCAGTGCGGTTTCCCCAGAGGTATATGAGCTGTATTTCTCGGAGAGACTATTGTTTGCCTACGGCTCCTGTTCACAACCGCACCTGACCTTGTTGTCACATGGTGTGTCATTGTAGGTGTGTGTGTGTGTGTGTGTGTATGATCTTGAGTGCTGCTTACCCTTTTCCGCAGTGATACTGGTGAAGATGTTGGTTGAGAAAATATTCTTAAAGTACTGCACTCCACACTCTGCAAGTTGCTCCCAATGAATTCACTGACACCATACATGTGACATTTCAAGCTCTCTGCTCTTCACCATCGGTCTGACTAAGAGCAACACTTTGCATTCTGTCTGCCACCTGGTAAAGACTTGGTTTTGCATGTTTTTACTCTGTAAAAGTTCTGTTTTGATCATCTTTATCAACGCCACCCACATGCCTAACCATTAGCAGCCACCGCCGCTCTGTTTATCCAGTCTGCCGAGCACATGAGCAGCCGTAATGAACCCAAGAGCTCACTTTTCCTCTGAGTGGTTCGGTATGCATTGTGCCTTAAGAGCCATCTGTGTTCTCTTGAAATCAGTTCATCTCGCTACACTCCAAAAAACTAGAAGAAGACGGGGAAAGGCACCACTCCCATTCACAAATAATGGAGTAAACAATGATAAACACTGTGGATGGGATGTGGGCTACTGTTTCAGGGAGCCTCAGCGAGTGAAGACACATGAGAAACTGAAAAAGTGATATATGTCACTTTGGTTTTACATTACATTTACATTGTAATGTAAATGTACAGTAATATATTTAACTGACGCTCTTACAACGTGTGAAACAGTGGAACAGGCTTATACTCCTACATCACTAACTTTAAAGGCAACCAATAGAACTCAAGGGATGACACTCATAATATTCCTGTCCCCCTAAAATAGTCAAGTAAGAGGAAGTTAGGAAATTTAGTTTAAAAAAAGGAAAAAGAGGTGATGATCTATTACAAAAATTACGTTTCCCCCGATTTGCATTGCAGATAATCGAGGTTACACTGATACACACTGTCTTGGAAACTGCAACTATGAACTAGAAAGGAGTATTTTCAGGTTTTGCTCATTATTTGTTTTACCGAGCTTTGAAAATGAAAACAAGTCAGCGATATTACTCCGGCAGCCAAAACTGCTTCACCCTCTTGAACCTTTAATGAGTCGGTTAAAAGTGAAACTGCTCTACTACATTTAAATACGACTCTGTGTGTCCATATCCTCTGTATCAGTTTATTCTCACTTTGCAGTCATTGATACGACGACTACGTCACAAGCATGGGGTGTTATATGTGATGTGATGTCATCTTGATAGCAGGAAAGTCATCAATTTTGTATGAGCTGCAATATAATTTAAGTGGGTAAATCAGGTCAGGTCCATTTCCCCCCTCGAAAGACTGTTAGCCCAGAGATATTTTGAGCAGAGTTTCAGTCAGTATTCACATGTCTCCACACTGGTTGGCCTCCCTTGCTCTGTGTGGAAGGTAAGAAACATTACTGTAGTAGCCAAACATTTACAGGCAATCATTAACATAAAATGATGAGTAGACACAGCTGAGTTTTGGCCACTGTCTGCAAAAACATGGCACTTTGTCTCCCAAAGGCACCACGACAGACTGAGAATAGGAGCATAGGTGGGCAATACATTGTCGTCCCCTGATGTGTTTCAAATAAAGGTGGACTTGAAGAGGTGGAACTACCTGTGCATCGCCCTCTGCGTTATTTTAAGCGTGCAGATAGACAGGAGAAAGATAGCAACTCTTCCTGCGGGAGGTTAATGTGTGTCTGTGCTCACTTGTCAGATGTAATTGAAGGGAACATCTTATGAAAATGAGGTGGCATGGATGAGGTCTTTAATTAGATCAAGATCACGGACAGAAATGAATCCCCACTCTCATTACCCACAGCAAAACTGGAGCAGCAACACAGTGAATATGCGGAGGGAAACTTAAATATCTTCGAGACATTGTAATCTATATTATTTGAGGGAACATTTCTCGATTTCTAGTGCCTTACTTGAATAGCAGATTGCAATATATGCGCCAGGTTATCCATGTTTCTCCCAAAATGAATGGATTTTGTTGCATTTAAAGACATCTTGATGTCACATAATCTCGTGCCAAGAGATTTATTTGCTTCCATCAAGTTAGTGGTGCCATTTTTGTGTGAGTACTCTCATGAATGTCAATTGCTCAATCTAGCCAATCTATCTACTGCTGGACAATACAACATTGAACTCATATGCCATCTAGTGGTGAGACTATTTGAGACTAGGGGTGAGATTATTTGCATTTATAAAGACTAGGGGTGGCCGAAATAGAAGGTGAATATTTAAACTAAGACATTTAGATGAGTGAATAAATTCTATTTACCCTTTAATCTCATGATAGTCAGTGCTGGAGAGTTAATGAAATATCAGCATAGGGTCATGAACGTACATGATAGTGGAGCTATTCTGCTGTACAAGGACAGGACATCATTATTATGTATCGCGAGTGAATTAAATTAAGTCATAATGCGATATCCTTTGTACTTGACCTTGAAATTGTTCATCACTCCGTCCCGCGTGACGTCACTCAGCAAAACACACCGTCGCCTCTCTCTCTCCGGTGGGAAGTGTATGGAAAGCCGTTTTAACATTTAATCTAAACAATTAATGTCAAGGTTTTTTGAATTTTGATATTTGATATCAAAGTTGAATTTTGATGTCACATTTCAAAAACTTGATAACAAAATTCCCAATTTTGATAGAATACATAAATGGAAGAATACATCACAGCTTTAAAAATTGACAAGGATGGCACAATAAAGTCACAGACTTATCAATATCAAAATTGGGAATTTTGATATCAAAGTTGAATTTTGATAACACATTTCAAAAACTTGATGTCAAAATTTATCAAAATTTGGAAACTTGATATCAAAATTGGGAAACTTGATATCTAAATTGGGAAACTTGATATCAAAATTCGGAAACTTGATATCAAAATTCGGAAACTTGATATCAAAATTCGGAAACTTGATATCAAAATTCGGAAACTTGATATCAAAATTCATTTTGATATCAAAATTCGGAAACTTGATATCAAAATTGGGAAACTTGATATCAAAATTCGGAAGTCTGATATAAATGGTAAGCCCTTTTAACATTTAATCAAGTTTTGTTGATATCGAAATTCATATCAAAATTCGGAAACTTTATATCAAAATTCGGAAACTTGATATCAAAATTCAAAAAACCTTGATATCAATTGGTTTGATTAAATGTTAAAACGGCTTTCCATACGGCAGCAACTACAAGCAGTGACGTTTTCCTCGTGTCTCCCTCAACCTTGATATCAATTGTTTTGATTAAATGTTAAAACGGCTTTCCATATTATTTGGTAAGCCCTTTTAACATTTAATCAAGTTTTGTTGATATCAAAATTCATATCAAAATTCGGAAACTTTATATCAAAATTGGGAAACTTGATATCAAAATTCCCAATTTTGATATTAAAATTCAAAAACTTGGTATCAAAATTCAAAAAAACCTTGATATCAATTGTTTTGATTAAATGTTAATACGGCTTTCCATACACCAACTACAAGCAGTGACGTCTTCCTCGTGTCTCCCTCACGAGCGTGCTGCGCGCACAAGTTGCGCAGCAGACTGCCACGAGCCGGTTGCGTCGGCGGCGGCGCTGAGTCGATCGTTCGTCGCGAGAGCCGCGTTTATATGAATCTGACGCCGCGCGCAACGTTTCTGCGCGCGCGAGAGAGACGCGGAGCAGCAGCAGTCAGCTTCTCCTGCACGTGCGCCGCCCGCCAACACCAGAACAGTTGTGTTATTTTTGATGTCTCGCAAGTAGTTCGCAGAAAAAACAGCAGATCAAAGCTTCTTCAGTGTGAGGTAATCCAATCTGATTACGTTTTCTCTGTAGCCATTAGGTGAGTAGAGTCGATTTGAGAACATAGAGCAGCTATATGTTAGCAAGTCAGTCAGGAGCTACGCTAGCCATGCTCCTGACTCAACTAAGGTTAGCATCACATCCCTGCTGCTGTTATGTAACTTAAGCCATGCTCCTGACTCAACTAAGGTTAGCATGACATCCCTGCTGTTGTTATGTAACTTACATCTTTGAAAAGTAGTTTAACCTTAAGCAACACAGGAATAAGTACTTCCTTACCTATCAGAGCACATGTACGTGTTATAGCTGACTGTGTTTATGGGATGTAAACATTTGAATACACACTCCAGGACACTGCTGTTTATACTGTTGTTTCCCGCCATTGTATTTCCCCTTAAGGCAACACAATAGATATGTTATAAATGAAGTGTTGCATAACAACCTTTTTTTGTGTGTGAATTTCTTGCGACAAAAAGTCCAAATGCAGTCGCTTTATAAAAGTAGCACCCCAGTCTCAGATTGGGATGGGACTACTGTAGAGTGTGTTGGACTGACTCAGATGGAGGTACCAGGGGCCTGTCCCATGAAGCAAGTACAACATACAGTAGGATATTTTATGTTTTTTACTACCCAAAACAGCAGTCCCGACCAACCAGTCTCACCAAGGTGGTTAGCAGCTGCTTTGAACCCAGGATCTTCCCATCCACGTGCAAATTAAAGGGGTGGGGTTTAAATTGTAACAGAAAGCCAATTGCCATGCAACAAAGACAGATCCAGACTAGCAGCACTGTGTAATTATAATATTTTCCTTACATCAGCTCTCTGGCTCAAACAGGTTGAGTTAGAAACCCTCTGTCAGTGTAATCCTATATGTATTACACATTATACTCCAAGGAAACGTGACCTCTTGTCTGTTTTGTGCCCAGTCTTCACATGTCACTATGAAGTACATCCTGGTCACTGGTGGTGTCATATCCGGTATCGGTAAGGGCATCATTGCCAGCAGTGTGGGGACAATCCTCAAGTCCTGCGGCCTCCATGTCACAGCCATCAAAATCGACCCCTACATCAACATTGACGCTGGCACCTTCTCACCGTATGAACACGGTGAGTCATTTTGTGAATCTGGTGAAAGCGAAATTACCTTTTCCCAACTGGGATCAATAAAGTGTCATGCACACTTTATTGTCATGATGATAAATTGGTTTGATGTCTGTGTTGTGCAGGGGAAGTGTTTGTTCTAGATGATGGAGGGGAGGTGGATCTGGACTTGGGCAACTATGAGCGTTTCCTGGATATCCGTCTAACCAAAGACAACAACCTGACCACCGGAAAGATCTACCAGTCAGTTATCAACAAGGAGAGGAGGGGAGACTACCTGGGCAAGACTGTACAGGGTGAGAGAGGGACATATGTATCAAGGCTACCCTACGATACCAGATAGATAGATAGATAGATAGATAGATAGATAGATAGATAGATAGATAGATAGAACCTTTGTTTAACCAGGAAAGTCAGTTCAGAACAAGTTCTTATTTTCAATAACGTCACATAAAATCACAAATCAACACATTTTAAACTGACAAGACAGGCAGACAGACTCAGAACAATACAACAATTGTTGCAGAAGCAAACCAGTGGGGAAAAGTTGACATTCTTTCCATTTTTCCTGTGGTGCTGCATGACAGAGAACAAGTTATGATGTATGTGATATCAAAACATCCCACATGTTTTTTGTTAGTGCTGACTTGTCTCTTTTCTGTCTGCCAAAATTCTCAGTGGTGCCCCACATCACAGACGCCATCCAGGAGTGGGTGATGAGTCAAGCCAAGGTCTCGGTAGATGACGACGGGGTGGAGCCTCAAGTCTGTGTCATAGAGGTAAATTGAACTTGGCTAGTCGTTCTCAAAGAGTCAGAGTTTAAGTCGCCCGCGTGGGATTTTGGACATGGGCAGACCCGTCAAGTCAAAAGTGCATTTGAAGTTGAACTCGATCAGTGCAGCACAGTACCATCTGTTCTTTCTGACGGTAGATCAGGGTTATGTAAGGTGCTGGGTACCAGCCTGTGTGCTCGTTGCTGTGGTTTGAGTTGGTGTTTTGTGTCAACAGCTTGGAGGCACCGTGGGGGACATAGAGAGCATGCCCTTCATAGAGGCCTTCAGACAGTTCCAGTTCAAGGTGAAGAGGGAGAACTTCTGTAACATCCACGTCAGCCTCGTACCACAAGTATGTATCATTATTTTTATTATTCATTTTATATTTATTTTTATGTTCCCCATTCCCCTCAAATGTCGTTTCACCAGGATGTCGTTGTTAGTAAGACTTTGTTCTTAATCAGCATCCCTTCTTAAATAAACATGACATAAATGAAAGTTTTTCTATCTACTTTTAGATGGCAGGATAAAGGTAATATAGAAGGGTAGTGAAGCCTACTGGGGTGTTCTTCAGGCACAACACAGTGTTGCAGTCCTGAGACCTATTTCTTTTTGTGTCCTCAGCCCCACACCACAGGAGAACAGAAAACCAAACCCACTCAGAACAGTGTCCGCGAGCTCAGAGGACTGGGCTTGTCTCCAGATTTGGTGAGTCAGATAACACAGTTCTCATCCCGTACACCTCTTGTACCATAGTTATGAACGGGCTGTCCTGGTTACCTGCAGGGACAGCGATGCTCACTAACGATGCCACCAGAGAATTCATTTGTACCGTTAACAGAATCATCTCATAGTAGCGACAACCAAATGTGCAGAAACTGACATGGCTAATACTTTGACAAATGATTCAAACATACACAGTTTGCGCAGGACTGTGAGTGTGTACTCTGTTAAAGGTTTTGTTTTGTTATAGTTGTTGAATTTTTCTGGACATCCCGATAGCGATCAATAATACAAGCTATCTGACACTAAAATGAAAAAAATCCTATGTCTCTAGCGGGCGCATAACCCGAAAAACTACGTCCAATCATTTCATTTGGACCGAATGAAATGATTGGACGGACTTGTACCTGCCTGTCTACCTACCATGAAATGATTGGATGAAGTACCTGTCTGTCTACCTACCTACCTACCTACCTACCTAGTAGTAGTGCGCATTCGTGTTTCGGGGGAGGGACTTTGGACGGAGGGCTGAAGGAACGGGTAGCATTATCTTCAAACTTACCTTTAAAGTTGTTGTTTTTATGTGTGTGTTTTTTTGGTCAGATCATGTGCCGCTGTTCAACGCCTCTAGAAACAGCTGTCAAGGAGAAGATCTCCATGTTCTGTCATGTGGAGCCCACACAGGTGAAGCCCTCTGATTCCTCTACAATAACAACTTTTCACATAGCTCTATGTGTGGACCATGCTGCTAACACTGCTAACACTGGTCCACTTCCAGCTGGGGCCAGCAGTTGTGGAATTGTGTCTATTTGATCATACATATAAGTATTAATTAACTGCTCCTTCACCGTGCACTTATTACCAATTTAGGTACAAAAAAACCAGGATTGAAATAACGTCTATCCTCTCTCCTTCCAGGTGATCTGTGTTCATGATGTTTCCTCCATCTACAGAGTGCCCCTGCTGCTGGAGGAACAGGGTGTGGTGGGCTTCTTCTGTAAGCGGCTGGACCTGCCCATCGAGATGAGGGGCAGGAAGGTGCTCACCAAGTGGAAGGAGTTTTCTGACAGGTGAGAACGAATACTGGACCCATAGTTTTTTACCGGTTCGGTGTCTTGCTCTCACAATGACTTGATTAGATGTTGTAGGGGGGATCAGATCGTTTCATTACGGGACAGTTGCTTTAAAGAAGAAATCCACCCTGAGACACTTTAACACAGTTAGAAACAGTGGTGATGTATCTTGCAATTCTGGGCCCATTTTGTTGTTTGTCAGGTTTTACACCAATGTTCAGTAATTATACACAGAGAAATCAATCGTAGAAGAGGAAGTGATACCAATTTCTCCACCAACAGTAGCCTCAATTGACCATAATCATCTTTGCGGATCTGTTATTCGTAGAGTAGTGAAATAAAAGCCATTTTATTGTACTCTGAACAAACAAGCACCGAGGCATTATTCTCGCTCCACTTTGTCTTGACTGCAAAAAACTCACCGCGCTATTGCTATCGCACCGAGAACAGAGATACCTGTTCTCTGGGGGGATGTCGGAAGTCATTCTGGGAAACTTAGGCAATCACTAACTCAAATAGAAGTAGATGAGGCAGACTGAGGGGAAAGTGGGTACACAAAAAAAGTAAATTACAACACTTCATCACAAAATAACTCCAGGGATGCGTTGAGCATCACAGATTGATGATATCTAACTGTGTAAGAGTATCCAAGGGTGTATTTTTCCTTTTAGCGGTACATGGTTTTAGCGGTACCAAAAGAAAAGATGGATGCTGAAACAACGAGAAGCGTTCCTCAGCCCGAGCTGCGTCGCATCGTTACGAGTCAGTGGTGCATCAGATGAGTCCAGTCAATCATCCCGCTCTCTCCTCAGATCGGACCGCTTTCTCGAGCATGTGTCCATAGCTCTGGTGGGGAAGTACACCAAGTTCTCCGACTCCTACACCTCAGTTATCAAGGCCCTAGAGCACTCAGCCCTCGCCATTAACCACAAACTGGAGATCAAGGTATGGAGACCTCGGACTCATACACGTCTAATTTGTACTTCGATTGCGAGTGTTGGCTTTACTCAGGGTGTCCGCGAGGTCTTAAAAAGTCTTAAATTGAACTTATCAAAACCTGCAGATACCCTGTTTACTATTTTGCTGTTTTGATTAGACTTAACTAACCTTCCAATGAACACTGTCTCTCCCCTGTACAGTACATAGACTCTGCAGACCTGGAGGCCGCCGCGCTACAGGATGAACCAGTCAAATACCATGAGGCCTGGCAGAAACTATGCAGTGCCGAGTGAGTAGACAGACCTGGGACAACTCATACCAATAAACACACTCCAGATCCAAACTTTCCTGCAGAGGATCCCGCGTGTAATAGAGTTAAAATTCCTACAGTTCATTTAAAAAAGTTTGTTTTCATTTTGTACCAAACAATCTTTTTGTAAGCGATAGGTGTCACCTCATACAAATCAGTCCGACGTCCTTTTTGTGGTGGACTGAAGGTGTAATTCTTTTCTTTCTCCCCACAGTGGCGTGTTAGTACCAGGAGGTTTTGGCGTGAGAGGGACGGAGGGCAAGATGAACGCCATCAGCTGGGCAAGGAAACAGAAGAAGCCATTCCTAGGTAAGAGAAGGAAGAGGAGAAAGGGATTAGATGTTTGTGTGTCTCATAGGGTCTAGATGCCCCCTAGACAGAGACCAGGAGTAATTAGTTATGCATTACAGAAAACATTGTAGGTACTCTGAAAATGTTCTGTACCATTGTACCGTTCTTTTCATATCTTCAATATTTTGCGTTGGAAGTCTCTAGGGACACAAAAAGTTCTCCAATGTAGTTTTTCTTGTTTAAGATAAGCAGTTCAGTGTGATTATACTTGTTGTTATTGTATAGATATTTGTAATTTATGTTATCTATAATCTTGTGCAGATCTTGTTCAATGTTTCTGCAGTTATGAGTCCTCACAACAGCTTGTTACGCAATAACCCCGCCGGTCTTGTTCCATGCAGGGGTGTGTCTGGGCATGCAGCTGGCAGTGTGCGAGTTCGCCCGCAACGTTATCGGATGGCAAGGTGAGTTCACGTCCCGGTTCACCCGGGGACATTGCTTTAACAGCATTTGGACCCTTTGGTGTCTATTTCATGGCGAAAGAATGTTATAACCTTTGTAAAGTTGATTAGCTGAAGCCAATTTTTGCTCATGATCCTTTTCAGATGCCAACTCTACTGAATTTGACCCGGAATCGAAACACCCAGTGGTAGGTAAACCCCCTTTTTTTTTTGACTCATCGGCAGCGTGTTTTCACCAGGACGGTTTTAACATCTTGTTCCATCTCAACAGGTGATTGACATGCCAGAACACAACCCAGGGCAGATGGGCGGGACGATGAGATTGGGGAAGAGGCGAACTATTTTGAAGTCCAATACCAGTGTACTGAGTGAGTACCGTACCGAAGTCAAAGGTGACCTGTTGGCATTTCATATCACCATTTATTGTGTTTCTGATGGCTGATATTCCATTATTGCAGGAAAACTGTATGGAAATGTGGATTATGTTGATGAGAGGCACAGACACAGATTTGAGGTAAAGTCTACAGTGATTTTCTTCTTCCTTTTTGTCTGGGAGGGAGCTCTTATTTCCAAAATGTTTAGACAGAAAAGAAAATGTGTAGGATATTCCATCAGAATTAACCCTTTTTGGGCTAATGAACTAATCCCAATATGTAATTCAGCTAACAGCAACAGAGTATACCTTCATATATCTATACATTATATCTATACCAGCTCAACCACGATGATTTGGATGTGCATTTTAATCACTCTTTTGGGCGGGAGACGGGATAATGGGTAATAATAAGATAATAGGATAGTAGGTTACCTGTTTATTAAGACACGTCTCTGATTCAGGGAACCTCTGTGCTTGTTTTAGGTGAACCCGGAGCTGAAGCACCACTTCGAAGAGAGGGGGCTTCACTTTGTAGGCCAGGATGTGGAAGGAGAGAGGATGGAGGTCATTGAGTTAGATGGTGAGTTCAGCTGTGCCAAAGAAAACAAACACCCCCATACTGTTGAGGCCAATGCTGCCCCAGCATGTTGTTCTTCTCACCTTCTCAAAGTTCACACAGAACATTTCACTTTGAAATGCATCAACTCTATGCAACAAAATGCTCCTTTTCTTATTACCTCCGTCCAAGGCGTCCGTTCATTCGTCCGTGTACAAGATTACGCAAAAACTACCAGACCGATTTTCATGAAACTCGGTGGAAGAGTGTAGTATCGGTCACCGACGACGCCATGCAAGTTTGGAGATGATCCGAATCCCAGGGCGCCACATAGGACGCCACGTACACAGGAAGTGAGATCTAAGTGCTTAACGCATCATCCCTTTGACATTCTACTTAATATGCATGTTCCCTAAGGGTCAATGGGCACAATTTAACATGGCCACCACTCAACGTCAACGCAACGCTGCGTGAAAAGGAACTGAGGTGCGGGGTGCCGTGCAGGGCGCAACGTACACAGGAAGTGAGGTCTAAGTGCTTAACACATCATCCCTTTCACATTCTACTTAATATGCATGTTCCCTAAGGGTCAATGGGCACAATTTAACATGGCCGCCACTCAAGGTCAACGCAGTCTCGCGTTAACAGGAAGTGAGGTCTAATAGCTTAACGCAGCATATGATTTTCATGATATCTGCTGGATAGGTGCAGCTTGGCCCAAGGAAGAGCTGTTACATTTTGGAGTGGATCTGAATCACAGATCACCGCATAAACAGGCGACATGAATCCTGAGTGGAGGTCTGCACCTTTCTAGTTAGGAGAATGTTTCTTAAAGCAGATCGATAATGCTAATTGACGTTCAACTTAATATGACGTGCCTGTGAAGCCGCCATTGTAATTGTGGTTTAATTGCTTCAATATTTGATCTTTTTTCATGTTATGCCTGTCCCTGCCACTGCAAACCCATCTCAGAAGTGAAAGTTTTTAACTGGCAGCTCTGCCTCTGCGTCCTCAGTGTCCTTTGACTAAGCTTTTATGTGTTTTTCGTACTGTTGGCCTGGAAATGAAAACTCGAGGACAATATGGTTTATGGGGGAGTTAAGTGTGATTGTAAATTACCATGCAACGATCTTATAGCACTTCTTTTGATGAAACTGTATAAGAAAATAATTTATAATAGAGAAACCATGCAAAATAAGTTGGAACCTCTTCACAGTTATACCACAATCTACACTATGCAAAGTGTACTGGAATGAAGTTAACCTTTCAAAAGATAAATATATATCTTGTTAATTTGATCCTCATACATGATTGCCATGAATGTTTTATGTCTTCTTTCCCTTACAGGAATCTTTTGGACCGAGATACATTCTCCAAATCCGACCCATGTAAGTGCAGTCACGTCTTCCGCCTTTTAGCATGCAAATAAAACACAAACTGCACTAAATTAGAGAGTCTAAAGATTGCGAGGCAGCTTACCTTATCCTGTGGGGAATTTTATGGTGCATTGACACCTCTTCTCTTTTTAGCAACTCTTTACATTCACTTTCGCTGAGCTTAGCTATGATTCAGTTTACTCTGCTATTTCAAAGTGCTCATTCAATAACTGCATATCATTTGCACAATAATGTGACAGCCTTTCGTCAGTGAGAGCTACAGAAAGTACCTTAATACATGCAGGGTATAAGCACCAGCCTTTGAATACAAATGGGTATCTTTTGATGAGGCACTGTGGAAGCATCCCTGGGTATCTTGGGGAGACACGGCGTTTTCTATGATACTATGTGTGGGATTGAGGAGATATTTGACATAATAAGGCAGAGGGTTCAAGCCCTGTGGGTAAATAAGTGACTGGTGGAAACATCAAACCCTCTATATGACAGATCACGTTGTGCTCGCTCGCCTGAAGTTACAAAGTGAAATAGGGATCAGGAGAATCCCATTGTTTAGAAATTGTGTTTTGATAGCGCAGCTTAAATTGGGTCCCTGGAGCCTTCAATCTTACTTAGCGCTTTGTTCCTCGCACGTGGAGATTGTACCTCGATTTGATGCGGCGCATTATCGTGAAGCTTGGCACTTCATTATACTGTGGCAGGGTAATTAATGACGAATTAAGAACAAAACAAAGCAAACACCACTTCATGAAGGGGGATGCATGATTTAGTTTGTTTTTTGACAATGTATTCCTCTGTTCTCTCCCCCCCTCTCTCTTCTCAGTGGTCGTCTTGTATACCCAGGGTGTGGAGTGCAAACAGTGGAGAGAGGTAAGAGCTCACAGCAGTTCCTCCATTAACACAACTCGATCTGCTCTCTCTGATCTCTCTTCTCCCCCAAAACTAACTAGTCTCCATTGACAACCCCTTCCCTCCCCTCCTCACTCTCAGGGTAAATGTGAGTGCCAATCATTCTTGATTGACCATGTGAATATTCATGCATTGGTTGGCATTGTTAGCTGTGACTGATTGGCCATTAAAGTGACAGAGACACATATCGATAAAAAATTAGCCTCAGCCTCAGAATCCTTCTGGCCACTGGGCCTCAATCAGACAAGAGACTCGGATGAAGTGGTGGAAGGCAGAGATTGCATTTGGACAGAGGGTGCTACTGGGATAATTGTTTGTTCCCATCATTTAAATGGATGGACATCAGGGTTTCGGGGGGGGGCAGCAGCCTGGACCGGGAAGGGGATTCGGTTTTGAGCGTCAAACAATTCATTTCTTGCATTCTGGTGAATTTCTCTGAACAAATTTGTGCCTTTTCTACGTCAATTTATGGTGGAAATGTCTTTATTTATATAAAGGAAAACACAAAATTCAGCACCAGGTAACAATTCAAAATATAATGGAATATAATGCAGTTTAATATAATGCAGTGTAATATAATGCAGTGTATAACGGCTGCGGGAAACCCTGGACATACAAAGAAAGGACGATATGATACCTCAAAGGAAAATACCACCCAAATGTGTGTGAACAGGAAACACATTTCCTAAACCTACAAACCAGATGGCCGGGTCTGAAATCTGTGATACAGTTAATATGTACCTGCTGCTCTCCTGACAGTTAATGAGCTCAAAATGTTTCTTTGAGCTTTCACACCAAAGTCTTTTTTAAATTTGTATTAAATAGCAGTGCTAAATAGATTGGTGCAACATTTGTATAAATATTCCAGGAGTTGATTGTGAAACCATTGAGACACATTCTGAAAATAACATTTAACTGGACTATAGCAATACATGTTGCTCAACACAGTGTAATCCAAAGTACTTAGACACAGAAGAACACACACATCAGAGCATCTATTCTGAAACCATAACTGTGACTGGATTCACTTTCTATCTCCGGTGTAAGTCGCTTTGGATAAAATCTTCTGTTAAATGACTGTACTGTAATGTAATGTAATGTCATGGACCGTTGTGTTCTATTTTATTTTGTCTTGTTGCAATGTCAAAAAAAAACTTAATACAAATTGTATTTGAAATCGCTCAGAGCACGGTAGTTGAATTCTTAGTGAACCGAACCATATGTTACCTTTTATTGCTTCAGTGGAGCTCAGGTCTCTTATCTGCCCCGGGCTCCCTGTAATTTGAAATCTAGTCCTGGGGTGTAGTAACAACACGGTGGTATTGCTTTTGCTACCTGTTGTCCAGTCCGGTATGTGCAGGGTATACTTTGGAAACCTGCTACACCTGTCGCCGCTGGCTGAACTGCCCCCTGCTAAAACCTCGCAAACTGTGAGCGCAGCCCCATCTCTCTCCACAAGAGATATGGGGCTGTGTGTTTGATGTGGGGCAGAGGGCTTTGTAAGCAGTAGAGTCGCGCTGTGTAGAATTGATTAAAACTAAGCGCCTCTTTTGCCTCTCTGTCATGTAATGTTTTTGTCGTCCCCAGAGAAGATATGGCTGGTTGGAGCACTCTCACTGTGCCACCAACCGCCTGTAATCCAATTACTCTTCTGTAGGAGGAAGTCCCATCGGCTGCTACATGTAGTCATCCACACTCCTCTGTCAAAAGGCTTCTTTTTTTTACGAATACAATAGCCACGAAGAATGGGGAACTAAACGGTTACGGATAAAATGTGTTTTGATTGCAATAGGAGGCCTTGTTTCCACCTGTTCCACCGTGTCTAATTTGTGTCAGCATTCGTGTCTTTTGTGTCGTACCTGCTTTTAGCTCTGGGTCTGTAATTACTCTTGGTCCTTGACAGGTTTTCTTCTTTTTCTCAACTATGCAGTTGCCACTGGATGTAAGTGCAGTTTACTGAGTGTCTGGCACAGTATGACCTCCCTGAATTCAGAACAGCCTTCCAGTCAAATTCCTTTTGAACCTTTATCCTCCAAGATAACAATGATAATATAGCTCACAATGTACTCTAGTTATGGTTATTCACAAAATCACAACTATCAGGGCTAGTTTCGCTTTAGGTGCTGGTCATTTCAATAACCAACCTTGTAAAAGTCAAACATCCATGAGGGCATTTTCTAGTATTTCTGTTGTAGAACATAATAAGATCGTAATAGAGAGTAAATGTTCCACCTGCTCTCTTGACTCTGTCCCCACTACTTTTTTTGAAGAGGGTTTTCAATAGTGTTTCAAACCCTCCTCTGAAAATCATTAATACACTTGAGAAAGTTTTTTTTGCCTGATGCTTTTAAAAACGCTCAGAATGGAAACGACAGCAGTGTCTGACAGGATCCCGACAGAGAAATAAAACGTTCTTTCATGAGGAGTGAGACTTCTTGTTGCAGCTACACCTTTGTTGGATAGGGACACGCTGTTGTTGGGGCTATTTGTGCTCCAAGTGGATGCTGACACAATAACAACAGACCGGATCAAGCGAAAGGTAAAGAAAAACGTTTTATTTCTCTGTCGGGATCCTGTCAGACACTTAGAACAACAATCAGAGTCTGTCAGTGGCAAAAAAGGAAGCTTTTAGAGGACTATATGTGACCGATCGGGTTTGGGGTTTGAACCCAGCGTCGAAAAGCACCGCAACAACCGCTGCGCCAAGAGAACCGGCTCCCTTGACTGAGCTGTTATTGGGCTTTTATCTTTGAGGAGTGAGTTTTACCGATCAACTTGCTACCTACTCGAGGACTCACAAGGATCTACTCTGTTACATATACACTTGCCCCGAAGTGTTCCGTTTTAGATGGATTCCC
>CABFOS010143345.1:0-17238 GCA_900660315.1 Diretmoides pauciradiatus
GGGTTACCATCACATAGAGAAAATAGAGCTATCTATCTATCTATCTATCTATCTATCTATCTATCTATCTATCTATCTATCTATCTATCTATCTATCTATCTATCTATCTATCTATCTATCTATCTATCTATCTATCTATCTATCTATCTATCTATCTATCCATGATACAGTCTCCTCTGAGAAACATAAAGTGCAGCTTCCTGCATGTATTTTGGGTATGAAAGAAAATGTCCTGAAATATATTTGTGGTGATTAAGCACTGTGTTTTGTAGAATAGAGTGAGAAAACTGGTGGTTCATGTAACTTGGTGTCATTTATTCTACAGCAATAGAGTAATTGCACCGTGTGGCCTTTATGCTGTTCTCAATTGGTCATCCTGGAAATGCCAAGTGTCTGTAAAGATGTATGCAAATGTTTCCCAGTAACCTTAGCATGAGAGAAGACTAGAAGCACTAGGCACTAGGAAAATAGAATAAGCCTGCAGTATCCCCAAGTATTCCCAAGACCATCAGCTATCAATATTGATGATGACTATTGCTGTTTCATGTCATGCTTTTATTTTCGATAAATTGGAAAGTTTTGAGTATGGTTCATGGTATGTTGTGATAGTTTTTTGTCCCCTATGATTTTGTTGTTAATTTGCTTGTTTGTTCATTCATTCATTGATGATAGCTGCATCTGGTTCTCTGATTGACTTTTGGGGGAATGATGCATCTCACCACTGCACTCCAGCTTTTTCAAAATGACACTGATTGACCCGAAGGGGGTCTACAATTATAGGTCAAAACAAGGTGACATTTTCTAACGGATTGGCTGTGAGGGGGGCTGCATCATTCGGGGGATAACATGTCTACTCTTGCCTTGGTGGCATTTCTAAAGTAACAATGGGGTGTTAGTGATAGAAAAGAGCTATGAAACATGACAGTGATGGTCATTATAATAATGCATTTTAACTGTGATCATTATAAGCATCGTGCAAGTTGAATCTCACATTTGTGCACAAACTAAACATTTCAGGAGGAGTTCATTTGTGGAGTGCGTGGAGTTTGGCCACTGAGCCCTGGCAGCAGATGGTAAATGTATTACCCTCCACATTAACCAATAACATGGTCATTATCATTCCCACAGACATCAAGGACCATTGATCCTCCCACACTCAACATGATGGGACAATATCTTATCAGAGGAGGATCGCACAGAACCAACTACTCTGCTGACACCAAAGTTCAATATGAGGAAAGACTACGGATGATATCTATACTGCTGGGTCAATAACATTGTATTTTCATCCAAACAGGTGGCTTCTAGAGTCATTTATCAAATGTGAGCTATGAAGGTAATACATAGAGAGATAGACCTGAGACAGAGATGAGGGGGGGTAGAGAGAGAGAGAGAGAGAGAGAGAGAGAGAGAGAGAGAGAGAGAGAGAGAGAGATGAAATGCTAATTTCTGTCGCTTGTCCCCAGCAGCTGGTCTAGCTGGTTGACATGTGTGATGAATGGTGTTGCATTGGTACTGTTGCCCTCTCACCTCCACTCATTGTCACCAGTCCAGAGACAAAGAGGAGGAGAAACGCAAGAGGAAAAAAAACACCCCAGCACCGGCAGTAGATGCTTCCTTTGATCAACAACACACACACACACACACACACACACACACACACACACACACACACACACACACACACACACACACACTGATAGCTGCCTGTATCTTACTGCAGCATGCACTTGCTGAGCAAAGCTGATTTCCTTCTGCCTGGCTAACCACTTTCTGTGCTCTCTCCACAGAGCAGCTCCGCCGATGTCTGATGCAACGATTACACAGACGTATAAACACACTGGCTTCTGGCGGTACAGTATGCAGAGACAATGACACATCACTATAAATGGCATGCTTTGGTAAAGGAGGTGAGAAATGAGAGAAGTGGAACAGCACACACTGGCAAACAGTTGGATATAAAAGATGGAAGGGGAAAAGTTGCTTTGTTGGCAAAGAGGGGAGCTGTCATTACTCGTCCTGCCCCCCAGGCATGAGCGGTGGGTGTGATATAGTAGCAGCCCCTGTAGCCTCCACTGATGGGTTTGTTTAAAGGGTCAGGATAGATTGGTGAACCTTTGCCATAAATATGAATGCAAAGATTTCCCCACCATGTCTTCTATCACTGTGAAGGCCCTCTGTGGGGACACTAATCGCAGTGGGGGTCGACCACAAAACATGCATCATTTTTGCTTCTTCACACTGCTAAGATGGAGGAAGGGCAGTCAGAGGGAAAATAGGTGATAGTGGCTATGAGAAAGAGCAAGGAAAATAAAATAAACATAATAGCTGTTGTATATTTGATGAGGAACAGAGAACGAGTAATACAATTATTTGACAACTTAAATGTGTCATTATTCCTTATTGTCACCAGATTCTCTAATTTCTACATTTAAAATGATGGGGGACCTTCTTGGAAATTTTGGTCAAACATCAAACACCTGATTAATGCCATTAACCTCACGCAGATGTTAAAAAAAGAGAAAAAGATCTTAAAATGAAAAAAATGAGGATGTCAAAACAACATTCCTTTAGGAGCTTCGATAAAACAAAAGTTTGTATCTCACACGATGCTGGTATAGTTATATAGTCCTGGTTTTTAGACCCATCTTTGCAACATTTCTGTGAGTTTCATGTAAACGAGCTTGAAAGCAAACCGCCTGTCTCAGTGATTTAAGAGATTTGGATTAGTGTTTGAAGTTGGCCCTCTAGAAGGATCAAGGTAGGGATTGGTTTGACATACAAAGCACAGCTGAGTCAGGAACTCGTTCACAAACACACCCGATACACATAGCAACACACACACACACACCCACACCCCCCCACACACACACACACACAGGCATAGACCCAGTCAAATCAACACATAAATCACACACCGTGAAATACACACATCTTATTGTTGAGGTAATGAAACACTATCAAGGTATCTGAAAGGTTTTACTCTATTATTGTACAGTATACAGAAGAACAAAAGTTGAAATATTAAACTACAGCTTGGAGACATACAATGACATTTTTGGCCACAAATCAAAGATACTAGCGCTTAATCACCACGGCAAGGATAAATAGGTCAAAAGTATCAAATGTAAAATGTTTCCAGGACACACAAAGGCGCATGAGTCTGCCATGAACAGCTCAAAGGGTGTTGAAGCTGCCTTACAGGCGAGAGGAAGATCAATGGGCAACTTGCTAACTTCTCCCCTGAAACAAAGATGAACGTGCCCCAATGTGTTCTTAGCCAACAATCAGCTGCTATTTGCAAAGCTCCAGACAAATATGAAGGCAGTGGCCCAGCAAAAAACAAAATACATATATTCAGACGACTGAGGACAGAACGTGTCATAACTCTATAACTAGCAGCCTGTCAAAACATGTAAATATCACACCCATCCGTCTTCCAGATAACTCAGCAAAAAGACAGCTGGTTATTTCCTGGCTAGATTCATGTTTCCATGTTAGATTAATCAAGTTAATCAAGCTGTTTCCTCAGTTTAGTTACTTATTAAAGTGACGTCTCCTGACATCAGGGTTGTCTTCATTGCAACTGCTTCCAATCATATGTTAATTAAATGTTCATTTTAGTTTTCCTAGCTAGATTAAGCTGTTTTCTCTCTTTCTTTCTTTTTCTGGCCCACCACCTATATATGTGTCTGAGAGGAAATAGTAATAGTAAATCAGTAGTCACTAAAGGTATCAGCACGTTTGGGCATGCCCATCTTTCCACGTTTCAGGAAAGAGGAAAATTAAGCCAACACTTCACAAGAGACATTTTCATTTTTCAAAAATATTTTATTTGATAGTGATCCAGGTACAAGGAAAGAAAAGGGGACATGGATTTATCTTACAGGACATGGGAATGAGATTGTAAAAGTTTATTTTCTTGATCCACCTTCTTCTTGGACAAGGACATGCAAGTGAATACAGAAGGTTGTTTACAGAAAGAAAACAGCAGAATGTAGTGTAGAAATGACCTTGGAGTCACCTTGCCTCCTTCTGTACAGAAAGACTTCATCCAACAACTTTCTCTTTTGGTTGTTTTTAATCTTTTATAGCAAAAAGGCAACACACAGATAGGCTACAAAGAACCAACACTATTGAGAAAATGAACAAAAGAGAGGGAAAGCCAAAGTACTTCCATCCTTCCAAAAAGATTTTTTTTCATCTATTGTCTTGACAAGCAAATTGTTAGCTTTTTCGCATGTTGTGTTCAAAAAGGTTTTTCGTTTCTTTAGTTGTGACATGGGAGGAGCAGCGTGGTGAACATGCAGGACAAAGAGTGACTCTGAACTTCGGAGGACTACTGACCCGGCATTTCACTGTGCTGTGAGCGTAGAGAGCGTATCAACTCTTTATGGCCTAGCGTCCCTGCTTTGACAGCAAACTTTACAAGGAACAAAAAAAAGACATTTTATATTCCACCAATCTTTATGCATATTTCACAATATACCTTTATTATCATTTTAATAAATACAAAACAACAACACTGTGATTTAAAAGAAAACAATGAGTATTAAAGAGACACTAAAACGCATTAGACATTAGAAATATCAATATTAATTTGGTATGTTCTTTTACTGACATCTTGTCTTAAGGTGGTTGAACCAGCACATTATACTTGGAATCAAAATCCACAGCCGAAAACAAAAGAAGGGAACGACAGTATCGGACATGAACTTTTTCAGCAATGAAAATGGAATGGCATAATCAAGTGGAGATGCATATGGATATATACACATATATACACACACACATGAACACCACCAGAATGTAAAATAACCTGAGATACTCTTTGCACCTCATTTCCAGAAGAACACTGGCCACTGGGTGGATATGAAATAATGACGGCATAAAGACAACAGTACAACAGCATCTGATGGCCTTTCGTTTCCACCCCTCCTTTATCGACATTAGCAGTACAAAAAAAGACAAAACAAACAGTCATTGAACCAGAAAAATCCTGAACATTAATATTGAAAACATTGTTGTAAGCAGCGTTTTAGAGTCCATAAAAGGCATACAAAGAAACAAGCTTTTCATTAAAAAAGAAAAGAAAAGAACATTGTCTGAAAAGATACAAATCGAGAATCAGAGGCTGAGAAGTTGAAAGCGGCTGATAACAAGTGTGTGCGTGTGTCTGTGTGTGTTGTGGTGGTCAGGCAGATAGAAAGTGTTCTGCTCCAGACTGTGGCTGTAAAGACAGAGGCAGTGGGACCTGCTAGTTACTATACAAGGCTTTTCTCCATTTGGGATCAAACAGTGGCTCAATGCTGCACTGTACACACTGCCATTTCTTCCCCAACAAGTCTGAAATGTATTGACACAACACTGTGCTAATCATAGTATACTGGCAACTGAGGCACCAAGCTTCAGAGCGGCAGAACAGCTGGTTCAATAGATCTGCTAATATTCAGCACTTCAACTGGATGAGCAGGTCATTGTGTTGTTTTCTTGGATGGTACTGTACCATGGATAGTAGAATTAAAAAACAAACAAACATTAAGTGCTTGAAAATAAGCAAACAATATTAAAAAATGGACATACAAAAATGTGAAAATGGGACCAATGTAAACGAATATTGTAGCTCCACTGATAATCTATTTTTTAAAGGTAGGATTGAATGTATCATCTCTACTGTCAAATCTACCAATGACTACATGGTCTACAGTGGGATGATCATAAGAAAACCTTTGTGATGTCAGATTACTTATTAAGGCTTATTGAAGAATCACATCTTGGCAAATGTAACTATCATAAGTGCTATGACTGAGCTGTGTGGAGGGATTTCACTCTGCTGCTGCCTCCTTCTCTCTGTGTTACTGTCAGCAAGCTGCAGTTAAGTTGTGTAAGGAGCGTAAACTATTGAGGCGGTAAAACCTTAAAAAAATCAAATGAATGTTGAAATACTTGGAGACCCTTGTATGAAAATAATGACTACACTCCCTCAGGCTGTTTCAGAAAACAAGACAATGCCCAGAGTCACTCCAAATCTTTAAGGGCTGTATGTCTCTGTGATCAAACTTCTTTTAGGACAGTTAGTAGGAATTAAATAGTCAACTTGTTCACCCAGTACAGTTCCCTGTGTGCAGAACTCTTCTAGCCTCATATCTGCCCTATTCCACAAAAGACTCTCAGGAAACCACCCAGTTAGTCTGACTATGGAAACGGGCATCTTATTTGTTGCTGTCCATGAGCAAAGCCTTACTCTTTAATATCTCTCTGTACATTAGTATATAATTTCTTCTCTCTACTTTACAGTACAGAAACTCCTCTTCACATATTCTTCCGGTTCTTCATGTCAGCAGGAGCTATGTTTTTGTGCTTATCACCAAAAATTGCAGTGCAAAAACAATAATTAATAATAATAATAATAATAATGATGATAATAATAATTAATGGTAACTATTAACAAACAATGGATTATAAAACAAGTATTTATGGCACAACAGCCACTCAATTCACATATAATACAAATAACCAGATAAAACCAACTGTACCGTTATATGGAAATAAAAAGCTCAAACTGAATCAGGCTTTTGCATAGCAATGCAACAACAAGGTAAAGGATATTTACAGGAAAGAAAATTGCCTTTATCCCAAAGGGCAGTTACTCAGAAAATTAGTTGTTCTCATATAGATGTTTTTTTTAAACTTGCCCTTTTCTAACAAAAAGAAAATGACAGTAAGGTAGGAGGTGGAAAATATTTTCTTGAAGACGAAAACATCGTGAGATGTACAGTATGTCTGTGTCTATACATCACATTTACAGTTCTGTGACACTGCTTTTCACTGGTACCCTCCTTTCCTCTGAGAACACACAGGGAAGGACAAAGTCCACTGCCCCAACTAGCAAGGCGTCATTCTTTTGAGGACTGACCAGGCTTTCTCCAGTTCACATCCCAGGCAGGTCACTCTGAGAGAGGGAAAGAAAAAGACAAACACATCAGCCAAAATCAAGCAACAGCACTTTGATTCTTAATAATAACAATCACAACAATACATTTTGTTCATGTTGATACTGATACTGAATCTTTAATCTGAAATATACTGAATTACGCACATAACTCTCCCGAGTATTGTCCCTGTCCATTGGTCCCTAGGAATTCAGCATGCTCTGTAGTGGTCCACTGTTGTGGCTGTCGTGGTCCCTCAGCCTTGCGTGGCCCTGTTGAGCCCTTGGAGGAGGCTGTACCAGAGGAGCTGTGACCACCAGGGGAAGGGAAGGATGGTTTACTGTAGGGCAGGCACCCTTCCTCTGAAAAACACACAGAAAGACCCATACACACACAGGAAGTTAGAAAATCTGACTTGAAGTTTTATCATTGGAGTGAAAAGTGTCTGGCTTACTAACTACGTAACTTAAAGGAACATTCCCCCCTCAGTTACTATTCCTTAAAATGCTGCTGAGATGAGATGCCGCAGCGTGGTCGGCTTTATGGAGACAAAGAGCCTGCACTTCGCAAACCCCCACTCCTCCTGACATCTGCAGTATGATGGTGCCAACAGGCAGTGCCAGGGCATGCCACAGAGAGCACTCTCAACCTCACACATGGGCCTTACAGCTACCAGCCTTATGAGGGGGTAAACACAACAACAGAGGGACCACTGGCTGCTGTGGCACCCCCTGCAGCAGGGCGATACAACATTGACCCTCAGCAGTCTCCTCGGATGCATGAAATCTCCTCATACTCCTACCCACTGCTCCACTAATGACTGTAATAGAGGCTGCCCTGACCTCAGTGGATTCTACTGTGCGTCAGTCAGCGATCGGAGCCGTATGGGAATTCACTTGTGTGTTTTTTTTTTGCAGATATGCTGATTATGGCACCTGTCTTTGTCTCCCAGGCTCGCTGTCTGTCAGATTGACTGTGTGTGAAAGTTCTGGCACAAAGAGGGCAGGGTGCACAGCATGGACATCTCTAATGATCTCACTCTCACACATATACACACACACACACACACACACACACACACACACACACACACACACACACACACACAGATGGTGTGTTGTTTTCAGAGTAGCTACTGTTTGTGTGTGTGTGTGTGTGTTTGTGTGCGCGCGTGTGTGTGTGGATGAGGCAGGGCTGAGGGGGGCATTCTGGAAACCACAGCAAGTGGCAGACAGTGCAATCTGTTCATGGGAGCCCAGTTTCAACTCAGCATGAAAGCTAACTTCAATTCAAGAACTTGGTGGAAAATCTCCCACTGCCAAGCCACAGCAGCATCAGACTCCTGTGTCCTCTATGGGCTCTTTACAGTAGACTGGTGACCTTGTTGTCGAAAACAAAACAAAAAAATCTACTTCCATTTTGATTTCAGTATTCTTAGATTGCAACGCCAAAAGGTTTTATTTCCTTGTCTTTGATAGAGGCATCAGTAAGGGAAATTATGCAAAATACAACCACAATTAAAAGCAGCACTGACAGAGCTGATGGATGCTGCCTTGAACTCCATGGCATTTGGGTTAGCAAAGTGCCAGCTTGGCTTTAGGGTTTTTGAGTTGGGAGGTGGTGCAGAGCTGGCATAGAATACACATCTTTTTCATAGCTCATCATCTTTACAAAGAAACAAATATCAAGTAGGTGTTTATGTACAGCCTGAAATAAAAACGCCTAAAAATGCATTTAGCTTCTTCCAATTGACTCATACCTGTTTTGTGTCCCCGGTGCCCATCATCTCCTCGCTCCATGGATCCCAGCCTGTCTTGAGCTTGGCGGTGATGTTCCAGAGGGATGCGTGTCTGTCTGTCAATGGAGCTTTTCATCTCCTCCAGCCCAGACAGAGGCCCTGACATAGGCTGGCGCTCCAGGGATGAAGCCTTCCTATCTGTGGGGGGTCCCATGCTGCCTACACTGCGGGCCCCCTGGATACGGCCCTGCACCTGGCAGGGTGGAGGCTCAGGGGGAGGAGGTAGGTCTGCACAAAGGGAATACCACAGAATAATCAATTATCTGTCAGCAATATGCTACAAAATGCACATTGTGAACAAAAAAAAATCTGAATATGAAAAATGCAATTTTTTAACAACAGAGCGCCACACATGATGAATTACAACTGCAATATAAATTGTGGTAGTCACATAGTAACAAAACATGTTTTAGGGACAATCTATAGAACATATCTTAAATGTGTCTTAAGCAACAGACTCACCGTCTGCGCTAGCATCTCTCCGGTGGGGTGCTGTGCCCTGGCTTCGGGGCTTGCGGTTGGGCCGGGCGGCCCTCTGGTGGCCCAAGCTGTGTGTGCCCACTGTGCTGCCATCTGTTGAGAAGGGACTGCTGGGCCGGGGCCTGTGGGACAGGCCTTTACCTGCAGGCAGACATACAGGCACACAGGTTATTTAGTTAGTGATGATACAGAGCAAGAGAAGAGATGGATTCTGAACCAAGAAGGTAAGGCTGCAGACACAGGATCCCAAAAAAGGTGCAGTTAATTAATTAATCAAATATCCAAAAACCCAGTAATCACAGATAGAGCTGTTTTAGAAAAGAGGACTTGCTTGTTAGAAGCCTGTTATAGGGTCACCAGCATGACATATCACCCAGTTATTATTCCATTGGCCCAAGTAAGAGCCAGAGTGCAAAGCCAGCAGAGTTACAAGGAAGCTGAGAGAAAAATAAAATCATTGAGACATCTGCGGTTCAGCCGTGAACAGGTGCCATGCAGAACCTGGGCACAGCCTCTGAAAGCAGCAGAAACAGAGAAGAAATCACCAGCCAACAACATGTGGAAAAACACCAGCCGCAAGAAGAGGAACAATCAGAGCAGAACAGTGGAAATCTTCATCTTCCAGTGGTAGAAGTTCCTGAGCAGGAGGTTGTGGGCTGCTAGGCTCCACACACACACACACACACACCAACCTCTCTTGCTGAGGCTAGTGCCCTTCAGGCGGTAGCCAGCCTTGTCTGCAGCTGCCACCAGGGCCTGGGCAAAGCTGCAGTGGGTAAAGATGGAGCCATCAGACGAACTGCCCAAACTGGACCTATGGCTGGAGAAATTACGCTCATCCTCCGAGGCAGAGCCCCAACCGTTCACCATGGATCCTGTTGAACACCACAGCTACAATTTCAGCAAGTGTATGTGTGTGTATGTGCGTGCATGACTGTGTTTTATGTTTCAAAGCATTCAAATTCCACCACGTCATGTTTACAGCTGCTGGCTCAAATGGAGGAAATTCCATGGACACAACCTTATATATATGATCTGCCACACTTAACATCTGTGCTTTGACTGCATACATTTGGAGGCATGAATGCGTCGTGTAATCTTATAATGAAAGGTAATATTAAGTCAAAGGCCCTTAGACTTTAATGGTTTTCTTTTTGCTGCAGGGCGTGTTACTGTTCTTGCAGGTGAGAAGTGCTTTTGTACAGTCATTCTGTTCTGGCCTGCCCTCTTTTATCTGTTACAGACACATGCACACAGTGCACACACACACTACTGAGTTTGCTCTTCTTTTGATAAAGAAGAATGAGTGCACCTGTGCTGAGCAGAGTTAGCTGCAGCACTGCCTCAGGTGACACAGATGAAGCAGCTCACAAAACAATGTGTTGGATCAAACACCTGGCGGTACACATACCTAGCACTCTTAGCCCTGTTTAAAAATGCATAGGGACCACTGTCCAAAGGGCTACATGTTAAAGTAGAGATGTAGTTTGAATACAAAATCGAGGTAGCTCAGTCACAGATACGTTGATTTTGACACTTGAAATATATAATCCCATATATCACTTTCAGGAGGATTACAAGGAAAATGTTTAGCCTTGTTAACATGTAGGGGTTCTTGTGGCTTTCTGCTAGAGTATCTGTGCTACTGTAAGTATGCTTTATGATTTTTCTTTTTCTCATATAAAAGAGCCAAGCCAACACTTTAAATATAAAAGTATCAGTCTGCCAACAAAAATATGCCACTTTGGCAAGCAAGAGCACAGTCGGCTAATGTGACAGCTTTCTGTGGGACTGGTTTGGCAGACATTGCTAAAGTGGCACTTACCCAAGTGCTCTGCTCACAGACACATGCACACGTACATGTACACACACACGCGCACACGCACACACACACGTAAAGGAATGGGGGTACAGAGAGCTAGGGTGGTGTGGGGGTAAAGGTCATGGAGTGAGAGATGGAGACAAAAAGTTATCAGCAGGGTTTAAAAAAGGTCAGTGGAGTACAAAAGATGACAGTCAGAATGCTGGCCAAGATAGTCTGGCAGCCGGCTTGAGATATTCAAATGAAGCCAACTCACACATGTATCAGCTGCAGCGATAGAGTTTGGTCTAACAGTTGTCCCTTCTCAATGGAATACAATACAACACATTTAAAAATGGGCACAAAACTTGAAATGTGATTGTGGTTTATTAAGCCAAGTATATTGGGAAATCCCAGCAAACGTGTTTTCCAATTTCCCCATCTGTGAGCTTTTACATCTTCAACCACAAATCACAATGATGCTTTATTGAGCCACTAGAAATAGATGTGAGCTTAGGGAATTGCACCTTCAGCTGACCTTTCAACAACTTTCCACCCCTACTGCAGCAAAAATACTCGCAGATAATGGAAATGTCGCTAAACTTTGAGCTTGCATACGGCGGAGAACTCCTCACACATTCCATTTTTATAGCACTAACTGAAATCCACAGGCAGTAACTACTTTCGGCCCTCTATCTTGCCAAGCTATTTTCTTTGAAATTCTTTCCTCAGAGTTTTTCTCTAAGAAAGAAAGACAGCAATTCCACTGGGTCCAATCCTCCCACAAAGAATAGAGCAGATAATGAAGTATAGGCAGTGCCAGCCAAGCCAGGCTTCCAACTCCTCCGGCTCAGCTAAGGAACACTGCCTCAGCAAATCACATCACAGAATGACTGTTCAGTTGCACTAACTGCCACTTTCTACCGCGGCACCTCTGGAGCACTTCTATTCTCAGAAACCACCCTCCAATCAAACTGTAATCACTGTAACATAATTTGATAAAAAAAATCAATCTCGTTTTCTCTTTTTTGCTCTGGAATTGTGATTTTTTTTCTAAAGCCCTAGACCAAGCTTTGCACTATGGGTCTGTCATTTTATCATGTCTTGGACCAGAGCAATGGGCCAAGCCATGTACTCTAAAAACCACTAGCTGACACCTCCCATGCTCCATGCACTAATAGAGCAAGGCCAGTAAATGGGAGCTGTGCCGTAAAACGCAGCCTAGGTCCCTCCTGCCACTAAAACTGATTTATACTGACAGAGACCCTCATCTGCATGTCATTAAGCAGGAAAATCATTCCCCCTGACGAGCAGGCGTTTCTACCTGCCGTCAAGAGACGTGACCCTGCTCCTCACAAACCTGGCAAGGCTTTATGAGAGAGTAATCGCCCAGAACAGCCCAGCTTTCAGCTCATTGTGGACATAACAGCCTTACCGCTACCACACCTCAGGTTTACATGACCTATGCCTACTACTCTACACACAAAGCCTGGTAATACCTGTGCATCACTTTGTCTCTCTGGCTCATCACAACATGGCCCCTCAAATCCCGACTAGAACATCAGGATTTACATTAATCTGCTGAAAAATGAACGTGTTATTCTGGCTCAGAACATAGAATAACACATTGGAAAGGCCGAACAGACAATCTGCTGGTGAAAAATGGCCCCAGAGGGGAGGGTTGGCTTTTTTCTGGGGCAGTAGTAAGAATGTTTGATTTACTGGCCTTTGGTGTAACATTAAGAAAAAAGACCTATTTCCATATTATTAAAACAATGACAAATCTATCAAGTAAGGCTCGACAGGAGTCTCGCTCCTACCCCCCTCGCTGTACAGCCTCAAAATGGTGGCCACAATAAATCTCGGTGGTTTCCCCTATCCTCCCTCTGTTCCTCCCGCTAACCCTGGAGCTGGGACCGTGTCTGTGTTGTCAAGTGATGGGGAGCCAGGCAGACTTGCAGAGAGATAAGAAGAAATAGTGCTGTCTTCAGAGTAATACAGTGGAGGAGAGATGCAGTAGATTAAGGCCCAGTTGCTGCTTTATATTCCTCTAAATATATCAGCAGCAGCATGTGTCAGCGCTACCAAAGCCACTGTTCCATCATCCCATGGAAAACTGCTCTTTAGGGCTGCCACCGACAGGGTAGACCAACAAGCAACCCTGTCAACCCTTCTACTCTTGTTCTCTCTCTCTGTTTAGCTCAGCTCTTCTACCTTTAGATATATTCTCTGCTCCTTTCCACTCATACATTTCCAAACACCTTCCCGGAGTATTATTTTTTAGGTATTTACCAGCTTTGTTGGATGAGCTGAGACAGATACATGATTGTCACAGGGTCACATTACACCAGCATTTTGTGTCAACTCTTGTCCCCATAGTACATGATAGCTAAATCCTCCACATAATTTAAAAATGCCACCCCAGTTTTAACCTCTACTTTACAGAGGGCTAGTGTGGTCCGGTCAGTTGGTATGAGAGCGATAACGCAGGACCCAGCCCTGCTGCCTCTACCGCTCCAATGTCATGCCCTTCATATGTCCCTCCGACAGACGGCTGTAAAAGCTTTCACTGAGTTGTAAAAATGGAAATGGTGCCTGTAGTCTGGAATGGAATATGCCGCACGTGAAATTTATTTCAAATCTCCTAGGGAAGATATGGGTGGCGCTAGCTCCGGTGCTG
This sequence comes from Diretmoides pauciradiatus, assembly GCA_900660315.1. Taxonomy (NCBI): domain Eukaryota; kingdom Metazoa; phylum Chordata; class Actinopteri; order Trachichthyiformes; family Diretmidae; genus Diretmoides; species Diretmoides pauciradiatus. The sequence continues at coordinate 13,693 of CABFOS010143345.1, forward strand.
TGTGCAAGTTAAATCACAGTCACTCTCTCCTGCTCGCCTTACCTCTCCCTCTGCTTAATTTCCCTCTCACTATCCTGTTTAAAATTCATGGACTTTCTTATCTCTTTTTGGGAAATGATAATTATAATTCCCAGAGTCTGCCAAAAGTGCATGAAAACGTCACTGAGGCTGATACTTAGTAAGCATGTTCACATATAAATTAGTGCACAGGCTCATGAAGAACATGTCATGAACAACAGTCTGCTCACTGTAAAACAAGACATAACAACATAACAACAATGGGACTTGAATACATTTGACCAATGAATAACAATTAGAGCACAGTCAGTAGTATTGCTATTAAGACAATAAAGTACACAACATATTGACTGAAAAGTGGTTAAGGATCAAATTGTGGTGAACAACATAACAGCCTTAGTATTTAATTGCATGTTCTATTTTAGTGAAATGATTTCAGATTTGTCAATTCATATTTTGCACAAAAAATACAGAAAATGTACATTCCTTTTGGAAGGATTGAAATCCTGGGGGGGGGGAGTATAATACGTTTCAAATTCAGTCAGACGTCATCATCAGTAAGAAAGAATGTTAATAGCCCCAATACAGAATATAACTGAGCCACACCACGATGTGGATTTCCTCACCTGTTAAAGAGCTGTCCAGGTTGTCCATGCTGGAGCCTGGTGTGTGCTCAATGCCACGGGGATGCCTCGCCCCATAGCCTTCATCCTCCTCCTCTTCTTCATCCTCCTCATCATCATCAGGCAGGTCAGTCTCCAGGTCAGACACCAGTGTGCTAGACACATAGCCCACTGGAGGAGCTGGAGCCTGGGGAGGAAGAGAACCCCCCTGCATGTGCCTGGCAAGACAGAAAGATGTGTATAATGACCCTCCGGGTATGCATATCTGTACACATTCAGGAATGTGGAGGGGTGATGAGTGCAGGGAGAAGAAAGAATAATATGACACTCGATAAAGGACAGGATGGCATAAAAGGAAAAGGAAGACAGGATGGAACTGAAACTGTCAAGCTAATTCTAAAGGCCTCTTTCCCATCCCATGCACTGAATGAATTTGGACAATTCCACTAACTCTACAGTGCTGCTTGCATGCTAACACAATGACCCACTAATTGCAGCTGTAGCTGGTACAAAGGCGTGCTCTCCAGGCCTGTCGACACAAGGCTGTCACCTCACAGTCAACCCGCTCTCATGACAGCCACATTTGTTTGAGGACTGCGATGTCTTTGGCGTGGTTTGCAGCGGGATTTCGTTGTAATTACTGGCCCTCTCCTGTTGTCAAACATGCTCTCTAACCAACATAGTCATTACTGGGTAACATGACATCTCCGTCCTGACAAGGCTTCCCTGTACCCCCCTCCACTATTATGAATGGATGCCAGTCTCTCATTCTCTCTGCCTTGCCGACAGAATGAAGCATGGCCTTCATCCGACTTGCATGAGCACAACAACAATGGAATGTGCCGGATGGGTGTGGGGGAGTAAACAACTGTGGGTAAGAAACCGTGTCTCTTAGAGTGAGAAAAATACAGTAGACGCCTAAGTGGTAGCATAGGCCCATTAAAATGAAATGATTAATGGGAATATCTCACAATGTGCGGCTATACAGTTGACATATCGTAGGACTAAAATAAATCCCTGAAGCAGTGAACATGGAACAAAATGTAGAATAAGCATTTAATAGCACATAAAATAAAATAAAAAACAGTTTTAACAATAACTATTTATACAGAAACAACAGACATCACAATTAGCACCGCCGACTCCATTACTGTAACCCATAGGTCATTGATCTCCCAACCAACAAAAATGTATTATTACAGCATAATGCAAGCAATAACAAGATATCAGTGAATGAGTGCCATTCACCTTGGTAACTGTATTTCCTTGGGTAGCTTCTTCCAAGTTTAAGGGCTAAGATGAAACAATTTGAACCTTTATATTGCCACTTTAATAGAGTGGTGATTACCATGTCTGTTTTGCCATGTCCAGTTGGTATGCTCTAGTCAGCTCGTCCAGATGGGCCTGGAGCATGGGCTGCATCTCCTCTCGGGGCGAAGGGGTGAGGGTGGCTGTGGATTGCTGGCCAAAGGACACTGCTGCTGGGGAGGAGGCAACCCCACGAATAGGTGGGGTGGGAACTCTCTCCTCTTCTTCCTCCAGCTCATCCTCCATCCCCTGGTGAAGGTAGGTTTGCACAGGCATGGGCGGGCCCCAACCATCACTCTCATACCTGGGAAGAAGAGAGTTTCATGTGCATATTTGCATCTTCAATAATTTCCCCACGGGGAGGAATAAAGTATCGTCTTATCTTATCTGTCTTATCTGTCTCTTAATCTGATCATCTGTATCACAGTAATCTCACCACAACCAAAGGTGAAAAATGTCTCATATGCACATCATGAACGTATTAGTTATGCCAACTGAACAAAGAAACTTCACAGGATGAACAGAAATTTAAACAGGACAAATGACAGCGTCAATCTCCCCAAAGTCTCTTAATGTAATAAGGACACAAACTAAAAAATATGTGTATTCTAAGTGTACACTAAACTAACTTACACATGTAGCTCTGTGACCTTGTCAAACTTTCCAAAGAATTTGTTCTATGACAGTCCTGAGTGGAATTACAGAGTTACTCGGGCTTCAATTCCCCATAACTGTGCTTATACATGCTGAAATAATACTGGCCATAAAGAAAATGTTCATTAAAGGAATTTGTCAGTGCACACTCCATAGGACATAACTGTTTTAATCTGCTGCCATTAAGAGCAGCATCAGATTTACAGTGCACAGGGCTCCTCATTTGCCAGATAGCCTATTAAAGCAGATGACACTCCCAGATTGGAAAAGGGAGTGAGAGGACAGAGCACCTACTGGACCAGGGAGACACACACACACTATCACTTCAATAAGCTTTTCTTAGTGAAGACCCTACTGTACAGTGTGTTTGAGAATGTGTAGGATTTACAATGTGTCGGATTCAAACAATAGATAGGTAAACAAGATAGATAAAACAATCTTTCAGTATACCCTCCGAGATGAACCAGTCAAGTAATTAGTGCAGACATATATGAAAGAAGCAATTGGTTTTTACATCAAATATGTCTAAGAACCCTCTCAGCTTCAGTTTCAGTAAGTGGTAACACTCCCTGTGGATACATTTCTATCTCTTTTTGAAACAATACAATTATGCTTTTTTTTTCCACTGTGAGATTCAGCAAATAGATTCATCTGAAACCATCTGTGTGTCTACACGGTAGTAGCAGCAGGCTGCTAGAACAACGCTTTTTTCCTCCAGTTATGAAGTTTTCTCTTAGATTGAACACAGGATCAGATACATTGATCAACCATCTGTACTGTGTGTGTGTGTGTGTGTGTGTGTGTGTGTGTGTGTGTGTGTGTGTGTGTGTGTGTGTGTGTGTGTGTGTGCATGCGTCAGGATATTGTCATATCATTATTCAGTATTATGTGTCCCTCAGTTTGTGACATGCAGTCACATATTGTGCAGCTACCTGTGCTGCAG
>CABFOS010143351.1:8968-19123 GCA_900660315.1 Diretmoides pauciradiatus
GTGTGTGTGTGTGTGTGTGTGTGTGTTGTGGCACACATTCACAGGCTTCTCTTGTTTGTGAGGTGAGAACAGAGAAAAGTGGAGTCCCTCAGCATGCCTCCACCTCCTCTTGCTCCATCTGCCTGTTTCGCTCAGTTCTCCATAAATTAAAAACGCTCTACATCTGCTTTGGGGTACATTGTTAATTGTGTGCATTCGGTGGTTACTCTGTTTATGAAAAATTAAACACTTTGCTGCATTCGATTATTCCCCCACTCCCAAAAGCCCCTCTGCAGCAAACATGACAGAGGCCCACGCTTTACCCCAGAATGTGCCGAGAAGACCAGGGTTCCCACCTACGTTCTTAGGAAAGGAGTCAGTTGGAGTGAGGAACATCTCAAGTAAAAAGGGGGGGGGGAATGAATTAACATCTGCTGGAGGTAATGGAAAGCACATGTGTGAAGCCTGGAAATGGCATTCAGCACGGGCACGATGCTCTGTTTTCACAGCAGTAATCAACCACAGCGCAAAACAGTTCGATAAACACTGGCCACAAAATGCAGCCAGCTAAATGTGTTGCTATGTTTTCATGGGGCTGGGGTGTGGCGGTAGGAGATGCTCCAGGGTGAAGATAAGTACAGTGCTATTACGTTCATGCGTACACTGAGTGGACAAAACATCGGGATGACCTGGTCTTTCAATGAAACAGGTTGAGCAGGTGAAAGCTGGGAGTCCTTTGATTTCCCCTATTAAATCCACTTCAGTCATGAAGTGGGGATAAAGGTGAGGAGACGCTAAAGAGGGTTTTTAGTCATCTTGACAATCATGGACATGGATTGTGCAGAATGGGGTGCAACTCAACAGTACTAAGGTGGCTCTAATATGTTGATCACTCATTGTAGACTTTAATATTGGCAATATTAGAGATCCTGAAGGCATTCTCCCTTACTAAGGGAGCTTGACTGTCTACACTGTACTGTTACTTGCAGACAATTAAGATATAACTTTATTGTTCAGACATGCAATAAAACAAGATGGCTGAAGGCATCCAGCAGAAGTAGGGTAATGTTACAGTAACTCACTCCAATGGAGAATAACATAGAGGGGCCTGCAAAACATAGCAACTCTTGAAACTCTTCACTCACTATCTTACTTCCACAGTCAATCGTTTCCCATGTGCTGAAAAATGATTTTGTACTGTTCCCAGATGTGCACTTGTTCCCGTCCCTAAATAGATTCCTCAAAGAAAGGGCTGGCCAGATGAAACATACTTTACACCAAGCCAGTGAATCTGTACACATGAAGACGAGCATAGCTACAGATGAATAGAAACTTCAAGGCGCAGGGTATATAATTGGGACAAAAGGGGACTGCAGGATGCTCCTTTAGAGCAGCCAGTTCTGGTTGGAATAATGACCGTAATCAGAGGTTATGGACACAGCGTTGCCCTATACAGAACACCCAGGCCACTGGGGAGGACCTGTGTTTGTCTTTGACATTAACGTGCGGGGCTCCGGGGCAGTCATATTTGGCCATGGTTTGGTAGCTGTGAGCTGTGTAACAGAACAGGTGTTGCAGGCCGACTAGGCCATCAATCTCTCACTGGCCTGTCTCTGTAGGATTCAGGGTTAATTATCGTCAAATAAGCCATTAAGGAGAGGAATGGAAGCACCGAGGATGAAGGGATGCTAACCTTGGCAAGAGGGATGAGGATGGGTGGCTGGGTTGGGTTAAGTTGGCTTGGATTGTGTTGCTAGGGTAGTGATTTTAAACAACAGGATAGAACCTGACTATTTACCGATGGTCGTGTTGGCACAGAAATCTCTGAAAAGATTATTCTTTTTGTGCCAAAAATAATAACGTATCATTTTCATTTTCAAAAGAGAGAGCCGAGGGATAACTTTACAGCACATATTAACATGTTTACATTATGTTTACATTATCGCAACTATTGGACCACATTCTAGCAGCGTTCCAGAGTGGGTGTCCCAGCTGGTAAGTGATACTGGCAGTGAAACAACTGAAAATGAAAGGTTTGGAGTATACAGTACAGAGATGGATATGTTCACCTTTTTTTCCCAAGAATTTTTTGCAAGTATAAACTGAACTGAATACTTGTTATGATTACAATTATTTGACTACTGTGCTCAAGCACCGAGAGTGAACACATGCTCAGGTGACAAGTAATGACTCGAAGCACTAAAGGTGAGAGACTATGTTAGAATTATATAGATTCATACCTATATAAAACACCCTCGTAAAGCATACCTTTTTACTGCTCTGCACCTTTAGTCTTAACAGTATCCATCTCATTGTGGATTACTTTATAATGCATAAATGGAAAATGCCATTAGGGTTTCTTTTCATGCTCTTAACATATTAATTGGCATTACAGCGAATGTCGGATCATACAGTAAATTGTATCCAGTGGAGTCAGTGACACCTGACCTATTGAAAATTTTACAGTGTGCTTATACCTTCATTTATCTACTCAATGTGCCCATGAATATTTAAGGCTGACAATTAAACCCCAGCTGACCTGCAGGATGGAGCAGGACCAATAGCCATGCTGTCACATTGAGGCAGCACACGCATGCACGCACACACACACACACACACCAAAATGCAAGCCCCCACCCCATCATTCCACATAGACACAAACGCACATATGCATACAAGCACTGTCACAATGTCACACGGTCACACTGACGTGGCCTGTGCATGACAGGCGCATCACATATGTGTCATGTTTATGGGTGCATCAACAGACGTGGTTTGTGTTTTGTGTATGTAAATGCTTGGGCAGGGTCAAAGTTAATGCATGTCAGTCTCCTGCTTCACCTTGGTTTGGTTTGGTAATGCCGAGCAGAAGGTATATGGGTATACTGTATGCTCAGCTGCAACCTGAATACTGCAGTAGCATGTCGGGTAAAACCCAAGACTGTACCGCATGTCGCAGCCTCGGTGGTTCACAATATCAACTGACACTAGCACCTCCGTATTTTGCATCACACAAAACAAGAACAAGAAAACATTTACATATGTATAGGTACTGAGGGGGGCTACCTTCCTACTGTTCACCCCATCCATCTTTTCACCTTCATCTCCATCTCCCCTACATGACGAAAGTGGATGTAATAGGTGAAATCAATGCAGAATCACAGCTTTCACCTGGATTTCACCGATTTCATGAAAAGAGAATGTTTTGGCCACTCAGTGTGAATGCATTCAAACAAAGGGCTGTGAAATCATATTATAGAGCAATATAAGAGCCTACAAACTATGACAGTCTTTTTGTAAACCTTTTCTTTAAAACATCTAATTATTACAGTACGTGAGTCAAAGCAGGCCAAAGAGAAACTGACGTATCTTGGCATCGCTAATGTACAGAGTTCAACCAACCCACAGACTAATATTCCCTGTGGTCCCACACTAACAGAGTGCCATAATCCCTACTGTATATATACAGCCTATAGATAATACATGTCATATTATGTTAGATTGATTAGGCTGATTTGAGATATCTCGGTGGAAAGTGTCCATGCTGTCATCTTTTTTTCATCTCTAACCTTGTATTGGTGCATTTGTTACACAGTGGTTTTATTGACGTTTAAATCATGCAGCAATTCCATTGAAATTAAGCAATCTGGAAGCATTATACAAATGCAGGCTTTCTTCCTTCCGTATGAGCCAGAGTGAACGTGTCTATAGGTCAGATTACTATTTCATATGGCATGAAATATACATTAACCAACGCTTTTCTACCCCTCTAATCACTTTCTTATATTTTTATCACAGTGGTGGTGAGGATGGAGGTGGAATGACTTCCAATTCTAATCATATTGTCGTACCCTGAGGTTAAACCTGCCCATTCCGCATACCAAACGAAAATAGCCTTGAAATAGAGCCTTGATAGAAATGTTCAATTTATGTAAAAAGTATTCCATTTATTCATGTTTCAGCACGACATTATGTCGAAATCAACCACATAGAGAAATAATTCAAGAATCAGTCAATCACTCCAAAGCTTATTCAGACTTCTTCTAGTTTCTCAACAAGACTTTTTGCAAACTTGACTTGATTCATTGATTCTACAGAAGTGAACTATATCACCTTAAGGCATCCCGACTGTCCATGATGTGGCAATTTAGTACAAAAACCTTTTCTCTGAATTGTTTCACACCCCATACACATTCTTGGTTCTTTTCAGGCCCAAATCCAAGTTTCCATTTATGAAAAATGGCTGGTTAGAGCTCTATCATTATAGCAATCACTCTTTCACTGTTGTATGATTTCTTCTCTAAAACGCATCTCTGGTCAGGCCTGTAGCATGTGCCAGGGCCAGTATTTCCACAACCACTATTATTTTGCACCAGCGGTGATCTCCACAGGCAATCTGCATTTAGCAGTGGTGTGTGTTTGCTGTGGGAATAGAAATCAGACACCTGTCGGTGCTGTGAGTTTTTTTTACTCTACAGCAGCTACCAAGCAGTCAGGCATATCAAAGCAGCAGAGAGTGGAAATGTCTCCTCGTGGAATGAGAGGAAGTTAGGTTGTAAAATGGGAAAGGTATTATGATTCCCAGGCATTGGGGACTAATATAAAACTCCTCCTTGTTGCCGTCATCATCACTGACATCTGGGACAGTAATTATGCCATGAATAAAATCACCGCATGATGACAGCTTTTTGGATTTATAATTTTCTCTACATTACTGTTTCTGGGAAGTGATACAGGGTCTCTCTCTCTTTTTCCTGTTTTAAAGTCAGCTAAAAGTGTCAGCGTGACAGTGAGGTTACAGTTACCAGCAGTTTGGATCGGTCCGTTGTCTAAACACGTCCCTGAAGGATCATTTGAAATGTGCGATTCCAAGTCCTGAGGGAAATAACAGCGGTTACGTTGTTGATGCCATATTGACGCTGTTCTTTCAGCCTGGTGTTTTCCCTGTCAGATCAGGATCCTTTATAAAGCACAAGGAAGAATGATGCCATAGGGCCTCTGAACAGATTATCCCAATGAAAATATAGATTGTGGAAAGACCATGTTAAGACAAATGGCATTATGGGTTTAACAGTAAGAGGTCACAATGACAATGCAGTTTAACTCTACTGTAACTATACTCTCTAATCATAACTTCTAATGTCAAGCCATCAAATAACTGATACTTGATTGCCAAAACAAGTGTATTACATATTTATTTTAGTTTTTTATGTATTGCACTACTGTATACTGTATTACCCTATACAGGTAAATATAGTATATGTAAGACTTCAATTTATTCTGCAGCATTTACATTGACTTTATTAAATATAATCCCATTAATTCTCGTTGAGTGTCTTATGCAAATTCAGCCCGCTCTTATCTCAACTACTTCATTAATCTGTGGTTGCATCCATCCTGGCCTACTTCTTGATCATGGTGTAGCTCAATATTCTTCATTAACCAAGCCTTTTTCAAGGGAATATTCAATCTTAGGCGAGTCAGGTCAAGCAGGACCACATACCCAAGGATTGTGATTCTAATCATGCAGAGGAGGACAACATACACCGACTTGTTTAATTGGCTCATATACTTATGTTGAGCAGATGCTGATAACATCCCACATGCACTGTTTTTCATAAGTACGTGGCAAGAGAAGGGGAGAGGGCAAGTAAATGGATAGTCTGCTTGAGACATCCTCTAATTTCTCCCAGTGCATTTGAGGGGTTTGAGGCGCTTCATTTTGAGAAGCCCCTCCCCACGCACACACACTATTATATAAAAAACACTATTAACATTTGCTATAAATTACTACGGAGAGCAAGAGAGGGTTGCCATATCCAGATGGATGCCCCTTAAATCTGTCTTCAATTACTCTCCACTAACTTACATCTTCCAGTTGAATTCTGATTAGCTGATCTGGCAATTTACTGAGCCAGGCTGGAGAGCACTTGTTCACCCTCCTGAGTGCAACCTGGCTGCGCTTTGAGTATTGTGAACCTTTGATCAGTGGCCCCTTATTACCTATAAAAGCCAATACCATCAAATTTTGCATTGCCTCATCCCCTTGTCAATGGTGCCTTCCCCTCATCTATATCAAAGATCATAGACTCTTGTAAGGAGACAGAACAATCCAGTGATCCAGAAAAGTAAAACAGATGACAACGGATGCCTTTATATCTCTTTCCTACCCTATGCGGCTCTAAAACCATGGCCTGACTTCTGTCTTTGCAGCTTTCTACTCCCCTCTTGTGGCCAGGCACAACACGGTGATGTCTGATGCCTGACGCATCACTGCTGAGGTCAACATGTTGAATGTCTGCCGATAATGCATTTCTTTAAAGAAAGGAGGAAATTAGAAATGTTATAACAGAGCAACACTCTAATGACACCAGTCTCCAGTACTGGCTCCACGTTCCCTTCATCCCTCCCCCTCAACTTCCCTCTGTCTGTATAGAAAGTGGCTCACCGGGGGAGCTAAACCCTCCCCATTAACATATAGAGTCTTTAGTTAAATCCCATTCACTTTCCCATCCATTTAGAAGAGTGATGCCAGCGGGTTGCGGCGATGGCATTGCATGGGGCCCTGATTGAGTTTCAATTTGATCATTTTATCTGATTGTGAGGTAAACAGCATCGTGATGGATAAGACCTCATTACAATACGAAAGTGAGAGTTTAATTTCCTGTACATGTTCCATCTTTATTAATGTCAGAGGCAGCAGGTCGTCAATTGCATTATGGGCCATGGTTCTCTGGCTAGGCATTCTGCTTGACACAAACAAGGCTGGCGAGCCAGCTTAAAGGGATTACATTTGGCACAATCATGCAGCCAATTTCGTTTTGGTTTGGGCATTAACACCGCGCTGTAAGTGCCTCACCCCTGTAAAACGCTAGACAACTTAATGTACATGAAATAGATTACCATAAGACAAGTGCAATGGCCGTTCCCCCACCCACACAATGAATGTACGTTGTCTTGTGTTGAGCCCTCCTGATGTCTTGAATTGCCTCCCAGAGTGGCAGGAGACCAGCTGTTGTTGACATTGTGGACTTATGTTGGTGTCTGTCATGGAGGAAACTATAAAGGAACACAGTGACTATCAGGCACTGGCGTTACCCGTCCAATGGAAAAAAACCTTCAATAATAAACCTGTCAACACTCCAATCTGAATACCCAGGAGCCAGAACTGTCTCAACTCCCCTCCCCTGGCAATAGTCATCATCACGGACACTCTCCTGAGAGACAGCATCTCATCTATCAGTCAGTCGCACATGCACAAACACACAGCCCCCTCAACACATCATCTCCATTTGTCCCATTATATCCTTAACACACTCTAATATACCCCCGCTGCTTCAAGAAGGGAATGGTAGAGGGTTAAGATAGGTGTGCGTTTGTGTGTGTCAGTGGCTTCATTACCAGTGCTGCTGCTGCCTATGCCGGTCGCTAAGACTCTGAGACAGCCTTGTTTGTTTGTTTCCCTGTTGTAATCCTTAGTTGAGGTTTGATGCACGGAGCTGAGCCCTAGCTGTTACCCACAGGCCTCTGGGAGCCTGAGCACCACGGCAAGTACCAGGAAAGGAGAGAGAGAGAGGCACAAGAGACTTACACCCCCTGCACCCGATCATTACCATGCTAAATTTATATTGATTGCTGTAGCTTAAGAGCTAAATGTAAGTTATTCCCTGGACGCAGTCCCCGTGTAGGATCTGTGGTGGTGAGCTGCTGGTAATCCAGAGAAACCACAGAATGTACACTGTGTTTGGGCATAGATATGGTGCTGCACACTATACTGTGCCAAGGAACATTATATGTAAACCTGGTCATCCCCCTCCAGCAGTGATTTTTTAAGTGGATGATTAGTCTTGGATTTCACCTTACATCCAACCCTGTGTGAGTTACAGTAAGGAGAGAGGGGTGGGGGCGGAGTTGTGGGCGGTGGGTGGGCAGTAGAGGTGCTGGGTCTGGAGGTGCTGGAGAGGTGCTGGACCACAAGACATTTTAGCTTTTCCTGCCCTTGCTATATTGGGTAAAGTTGTGTGTTTGTGGTGTCTCTGCTCCTGCGGGTAGCTTTCATCACACATATGCATATGTGCTTGCCCTTGACATTATCATCAGCAGATTTGTGCTAGGGCCCCGAGGTAAGGTTGAAATACTGCTGAGCCTTCTGAGAGTGGCCTGCTTCAGAAAGAGTGTCCGAGGGCTAAATACACACCCAGAGACGGAGAGAGAGGAAGGGAAAAAGCTCAGTAACTGAACCCAGCAGAGCACCCCTCAGGGGACAGCAGTAATTAAACAGTGATTAAATTAAGGGGCAATGCGGGCAAAACGCTGGCTGATTGACACTCTGCCGTCTCCTCTCTCTCTCTCTCTCTCTCTCTCTCTCTCTCTCTCTCTCTCTCTCTCTCTCACTGCGGGTTCAGCTCTGTCGTGGGGCATTGCTTTCTATTGACCTCCAATTATTCACCCACTCTGAATTCTTCAAGGTCCAATTTTCTAAAACTATTTTCTTAACTGTGTTAAGAGCACGGATCGCTGCACATTTGTTTCTGAGAAGGCTGAGCTGTAGGAGGATTGGAACACAGAACTTGAGTAAAGAAAAAAAAACACTTAAACGCACTGCGTCTCTGAGCTTCCAATACTATCAGTGTTTACTTCAGATAAACTCACAAACTACAATCGCTCTAAAGAATGCATTTACCGGCCCTTGAGTACTATCAGTCTTTACTACAGATGGACGCACAAAGTACAATCACAAGGAGCTGCCAGTGATTCAGAAGCCACACTCACGTGGAATCCAAAGCAAGTTTCCCTTTTTTCAGCCTGTAGTCGGGCAGCTTTAGAAGTGCCTTATCAAATACTCTCCTAGGGGGGAAAGTACCATAAATTACCTTTGGCGACTCCTTAAACCCAAAGCAAATAGACAGACAGAAGAGCTGAGCAACAGCAATAAAACCAGCTTTAGCAAAACAATCAGAAAAACCGAGACACTGAAATTGCCTTCCTCTGAATCTAGAATTCTCCACACGTTCCTGCCTCCCCCTGGTTGCCACGATGCCGCAGGTCTTCAGGCCCTTGTATAGATTTTTATAAACCTGGTCTTGTGCTTGTGAAAATACGTACTGAGGGTCCTTAGACAATCCGTTAAGTCTTCTGATAGTGAAGAAGGTCCTCTTAGCATGTAATACAAATTCAAATAGCCGTATATGGAGATAGATTATGGGGCAGACAAAGAATGGGGGCCTACTTTAGAGGATGAGTTCAAGATGACAGGTATTGATTAAGTGCTCAATGAGAGCACGCCTATGAAAGGCCAGCCACCACATAGCTCATGAAAGAATCATACAGCTCACATATAAGGCACTCAGCAAACACACAGACAGTGCGTAGTGCAGTGCAGTGTAGTCGTCAGCATTCTGGCTTGCCATATCACTAGCCCAATAGTTGCCAACTTGCTCAAGGTTTCTTGGTTTTCTGTGGTTAAAAGTCAATAAAAAAACAACATTAAACTTCTCTTGAGCATTCTGAAAGCCTATTAGTGCATGTAACTGGTTAACTATTGAAAGCAGCAGACACCGACAGCAAGCAAATGTGTAGTTTTGCGGGTGGGTTTTGCCCAGAGAGACAGAAATGATTCCTTATGCCTGAATCCATTATTATTTGGTGTGAACAGCACAGTGTGACACCTTGCATTCCTCTACTCCTGACACTGGTATTGGGGGGAATGACGAAGGATGTTCTTAAAGATAACATGTGAATTTAATTTATTTGTGAAACAGCGGAACTGGAAGAATTTCCCAAGCCTATTGTGCAGTAGATTTGCGATTGTCGGTGTTTGTGATGATGCCATGCAGCATTCAGACAGTCGTAATAGCAGCGGCGCTGCCAGCCTGACCCACCTCATCATCCTTGACATTTAGCAGTTATCTTCCTCTCTTTTTTTTCTGTCTCTCTCTTTTCTTCACAGTAAACAAATATTTTAACCCTGATTCATATCAGTGTAACTGAGGACCCACAGTGACACAACCTGTAGAAAACTTTGTGAGAAGAGAGACAGGAAGAGAAAAAGGAGGGAAGGACAGAGATAGAAAGTGTGAGTGGGCGAGAGAGAGAGAGAGAGAGAGAGAGAGAGAGAGAGAGAGAGAGAGAGAGAGAGAGAGAGAGAGCTGGTGGAGCTTCCTCTGCCGGCCCACA
>CABFOS010143352.1:6819-18819 GCA_900660315.1 Diretmoides pauciradiatus
TTTTGTTTTGTGTGTGGGTGTGTGTGTGTGTGTGTGTGTGTGTGTGTGTGTGTGTGTGTGTGTGTGTGTGTGTACTATATGTGTCTGGAGCCACTTGTCCTTGGAAGGGGGTTGAGCCCTGCTACAAGCAATCAATCAATAAGCAGTGTTGTGTGAAGGGGTCACTGAGACATGGCTCTCTCTCTCCATCACCAAAAGAAGGCCATCCTGTTCTAGAGCACACAGAGGTGATTCAACCACCATGAAAGCAAGTCACACTTTGTTAGGGGCTCGGATAGCACAATAACACGACTTATGGCCTGTTTTCATGACACATTCTTGAGTGGATAATCGTTTATTGTTTCATCTGTTAAGTCTGTATAACATGATTACATGGCAAATTCTAAAATAAAAGCCCGATAAAGCTTTATAATGTGTCCGTAGATTGAGATGTTCAGCTGTAGCTGTAGCTCCAGTCATCTGGTTGTGTGCTATTTCATTTATGAGTACTAATATGAATAATAAGAATATGAATACGAAAAAGAAAAATAGCAGTTCAGGGGTACTGTTTTATTGCTTCTTTGTAGAGGGAAAGTATATATGTACGTGTAATTTGAATCACACATACAACAGAGTGGAGAAAACATCTCCATGCACAAATTAAATTGAAAATTTCTTTTGTTTGGGGGGGTTTATTTTGAAATCTATTCATGTTGCATAAATGATACATAATGAGCTGTTATAAATATTGAAGATATGATTGTCCCTCAACCAATGGGCCTTTATTAAATGTGCTTTGGTAATCCCTTTTTAAAGAAAGTCTTCAATGTTTAATACGATTTCCAATTTTATACCTCAACCCTGGTAACTGGCAACAAACACTAGCATCCAATGCCTTATGAGTCACTGACAATAGGCAATCACAGACATATCAGAATGCGTAGTGGAAATTCATGAAAATAACATTCCACAGCGATGTTTATTATTCTGTTATGAAAGACTGATTAATGATAAATTAGAAGCTGGAGTTCTGGATGAGAGAGAAGAAAAGGAGAATGGCGAGAGAAAGGGGAGTGCCGTGAAATGTCAAGCATGTGGGCCTGTAATTAATCCACATTACGAGGAGAGGTGTTGTCACTGATCCAAACACGCAGGACCGTCAGGAGTGTATGGAAGCAGCACAGTAATTAAACATAAATCCACTATGATGATTTAATGAAATGATTAGGTCAAATAAACACACATTATTTAACTGATGTGTTGTGTTAATGTGCTGTAAAGATGCTCACATAAATTCCATTAGGTTGAAGCTTTAACTGCCTAAGAAAGGACCTCACTGCTTTGCATTTAGCTGTCAACTTTGGTGTGCTACATGTAATATCTGATCACAGATATCTCAAGATCTTTACTTTTTTTTAAATGGATGTATGTTTGTGTGTGTGTGTGTGTGCATGCACGCCAGTTTACATAATAGCGCTCTCACTTCTGCTCCTTGGCGTACCCCTATCAGCAACAAGGTACAGTACAATACATCAACATAGTTTAATCAAAGCCACCGTGGTCACTGATAAATAGCGTTCTAAATGTAAATGAAAATTAAAGCCTTTGAACTCACTCTTTTTGTTCTGCATTGTGCACTTTATTATTTTAATTCCTGGCTTAGAAAAAAAAAAAAAACAGAGTGGCATCTCTGTTGTGGAGATAACATAAATCATCCAATATGTCTACTCTACCCTGATGGATGGCCATACAGTAAAAACTTAAGGCGGTCTTCATCATTTGTAGTCTGCACCCTCAGACACTAAATCTAGGAATTTATATATAGACATGATTCTCTCCAGTTTCCCTCCACTCTTGCTACTCATTGAGTGAGATGGGGATTGTACGACTGTATATGCATTGTGACATGCTGTCCTGATGGGCTGGCTCAGGGCTGGAGATGAAGTGGATACAGAGGATATGTGTGACTGTGTTGGAGGTTGGAAAGGAGGAGAGAGAGATGTCAAGCAACTCAGAGTCAGCGGAAGGCCATGGATCTTGAAAATGATAAATGATGCCATGCCACCTGTGTAACGCATCACAGTTTTGGAGAACTCCTTTTTGATTTATGTCCTGGCCATTCTACAAATGTCATTTTGTTTCTTTCATCAAAATAATAAAGTGATTTAATGATGAGAGTGTGCCTGCAGCAAATGCAAAAAATGCAGCTGTACTGTAGCAATGCTCGCTGCTCCCGGGGCCACGACAGACAGATACAAGGCAGGGAGGAGAGACAATGGGCCAGCAGAGTGATTTATTTACATCATAGTCAATACATTACTCGGCCCAATCTTTGACGGCTGCTCTCTCATGCCATTGCACTCGGCTAGCGCCGCCCCTCTGTCCCGGCAGGTCAGGCCGGGGATGCACCAAAGCTGGCCCAATCCACCAGGCTTTCAGGCAGCTTACCAGCTCCAACCCCGACTGACCAGCTCTTCCAGGTCTCCCACGGCTGCATCCTCTGGGAGCAGGGACGGTGGCCACTGCTGGTCCTGCTGCACTCTCCACTCCAGAGTCCAACTCGACTCTCCTGTCTCCTTGGAGTCACATTCTGCATTCACTCTATAACTCAGACCACCACTCACACATGCACACACAGGTTAAAAAGGGTTCCGGCTGTAACCAACCTTAATTGGCAGCAGCTGAGGCTGGATACAGGGAGAGTGAGTCCACTAACTTAACGCTTTCTCTATCCAGTCTACAGTTTTATTAATAATTATAATAATTAAGAACACAGTACTAGTATGCTCTCTGTCGTTTCTTTTCTGTTTCTTTTTGACACGACAGCGAAACTTACTCCCTCCCAAACTCTCCCCTGTAGTGAGCTCTATGGCAAATGGTTTTCTTAATTTCTTTAACCACAAAATTGATGGCATTAGAGGTGAGATTAGCAATTTTTCACCCAAGTCATGCCCTGGGTGCATTGGAGACTACTGCCATATTCTCCCGATTTGAGACTGTCTCCCTGGACACCTTCTCTAGACTGGTATTTTCCTCTACTCCCACCACCAGCCTATTTGACCCTCTTCCCACTAAGTTGGTTAAGAAACTTCTTCCAATATTAGGCCCCTCTCTACTCAACATCATCAACACCTCTATCCCCCCTGGCATTGTGCCCTCCTCCTTCAAATCAGCCGTAATTAAATCTCTGCTCAAAAAAACCTAACCTCAATCCTGAGGTTCTCAATAACTTCAGACCAATTTCCAATCTCCCCTTCTTCTCTAAAGTCTTGGAACGAATAGTTTCTACTCAACTAACCAATTACCTCTTGTATATTGATCTTTTTGAACCCTTTCAGTATGGCTTTAGGTCTCTCCATAGCACTGAGACAGCTCTCACAAAAGTGGTAAATGACTTACTCCTCGCCTCAGATTCCAACTCTTCACCTGTTCTTATCCTACTTGATTTGAGTGCAAGTTATGCTGGTATCCGTGACTCTGCAATTTCCTGGCTAACTTCCTACCTTTCTGATAGAATGCATTGTGTCTCATATAATAACACTATCTCTGACTGCATGAAAGTTAACTTTGGCGTTCCGCAGGGCTTTGTGCTGGGGCCTTTGCTGTTCTCCATTTACATGCTACCTCTTGGTGAAATATTGCGCAGCTGCGGTATTAAATTTCACTTCTACGCAGGGGATACTCAAATCGATATACCAATTAGACTTGACCAGGGTTTACGTTAGTCAGTATATGCCGGTTTTTAGCCGGTATCACGTGTAGTTGACCGGCAGATGAAAATATCAACGGCCAAAATGTCCAGTGGGAAATATGCCAAATAAATAAATAAATTGATTAATAGCATATTAAATAGCCTAATATTGCATGACCCATACAATATGTTGCCAAGCACATTAATGAATATCAACTAGAATGGTGAATCAAGTGTGAAGCCGCTCATCAGTCATTTTGGAGTTTTACCAACCAATGAAAATTAAGCAGGGTCTTGGTCCCGCCCCTGCTTCATCCTTATTGATTGGCAGAACTCTGAAGTGACATTGACGAGGTCTCTTTCACCAAAGACCTGTGAAAAAGTCCCAGTTGTGCTCCAAGCGCTCAAGAGCTCGCTGGTGGACAATGTCCAGGCTACGCTACCAACCGCTAAGTTCCAGTACATTAGTTCCAGTGTCCAGCCTCCAGAGTGTGGATTCCTGCTCCAGAACTGATAAAAACAGCCTGACAAGACGCCTCACTGAGAAAAAGGCGACAAGGTGGATGACAATCACTAGTTGTGCTAAGGGGTTGGATGGCTTCAACTTTACACAAGCAGCGGAGCACTTCTATTCAATGAAGTCGCGCCACAAATAATGCACAGAAAGACATTTAATGTAGGCTTATGTCTTTATTCAATTAACAATAGCAAGGCTATTTGTTTTATTTTATTGTTGTAACCTATACTATATGCTCAGTTCACTAAGTTTGTGAAGAGTTTATTCTACTGATTACTGTACTTTAAATAAAATACATTTGTTGGATCATAGTGTTTGTGTTTTATTGCTGTCGGCTATTATATGGCTATTTAAAACATATGTCTGGTAGTTGTTCTATATGGCCGGAATTGTGGAATATTTACAGCCATATTGGCGGTCAAAAAGAAAAAGTCTAGCGTAAACTCTGGACCTGACGACCTTTCACAACTTACAAATCTAGAATTATACCTAATCACTGTCAAAAATTGGATGTCACAAAATAAATTGTGTCTAAATGCCAACAAAACTGAGATGCTAGTTGTGGGCCCAAAACCCCAACTGCCTCTTGTTGCAGACCTTACTCTAAACTAACAGAACTAGAAAATGTTAACATATTACTCCAATCTGATCCTCCCTTCACTGGCTCCCAATTGAAGCCAGATCTGACTTTAAGGTACTTCTCTTAGCTTACAAATCACTACATGGGCTTGCACCATCATATCTTTCCAACCTCATCATCCCTTATAACCCACCTCTTGCCCTTTGATCGCAGGCTGCTGACTACAGTACCTTACTGTTCCTAGAATCAAGAAAAAATCGGCAGAGCTTTCAATTCCCGAGCTCCCTATCTTTGGAACCAACTACCTCTTATAGTCAGGCCGGGAAGCTAACTCTGTTGAAATCTTTCAATCTAGACTCATATCATATGACAATCATATGACGTTCCTTAGTACCGTTGGCTTGGGTTCGACTCGGTCCTTTCTCCTACCCTGACAGTGGACAGTGTTTTATGTGGAGATTTGCCGTTGTGAATCATCATATCATGGGACTGCCCCCTGGCTACACTATGTATGCCTTCTGTTCGATGTTTGTATAAGCGTGTTGGTGCCCAAACACATCTGGGTTCTGCGCTGCTTCTGCATTGCTCTGTGTGTGTGATTGTTTTTTTTAGCTAAGAAATGCTCTTGTGTTCATTTTGTGTGTTTTTTTTGGGTGTGTTATGTTTGTTGTCCATCCTTGATTCTTTATATATTGTTGTATTGTTGTAAAGTGTAATGAGACACCTGTTGTGATACTGCACTTTGACATGATTTGACTACTAAAATGCATCATCCCTCCAAGTTTAATAAAAATCAGACCAGTGGAGTCTGAGATAACACGTTTGAGTTTAACATTTTAATATAGTGCCCCCATTAGGCCAATCAGTGTAATGTTTTAACTGAACCCCCCCCACCCTCACACACACACACACACACACACACACACACACACACACACACACACACACTGAGAGAGACAGAAAGAGACACATTAATGTGGTGCATTCAGAAAGAAAGAGAGGCAGGAGAGAGAGAAACAAAGCATGCCCTTGTCAGCTTCAGCACCTGTAATGGAGCAAAAGAAGAGGCACCCTCCTCTTACTTACTTTCTACCATGCATCCACTAATTAAAACACCACTGCCCTTTGCCATGAATAAATCATCGCAGAATTCATTTTTTTGCATCATCCACTGACCATGGCCAACTTAAATAAATGAGGTAATGTATCTTACTCAAACAAATCTTTATCTTTATCTTCATCAAGTCCTAGGAGCCACTGCCCAGAGCCTGGAGACTAAATAGTTTAATATATGCACAGTACAGTGGGCTGCTGTGCCAGAGAGAATGGCCAGGGGAAGGAACGACTACCCCTTATTTTGTGAGGCCAGCAGACACATGCCCAGTGCCCCAGGGGCTGTTGAATAAAGTTTGGTTTTTCCTTTTCATACTGGAGGCTATGCTCTATTTCTCTGACTTTACTTCAACTGCATCACTGTACATGTAGGTTCATCGAAAGTTGGATAATAGATGCCAAAAAACAGCTTTAGGCTCTAAAAAAGATAGGCACTAATAATGACTCCCCATATTAGTATCATTTACACTTTTCTATTACAACGTTAATTATGAGTTTGTGAGAAAGACTGGGCAGGTATACAGTATTTGATTGGGAGTACCTGTTTACTTGGGGGAAAATAATTACTGGCAAAAACACCTGTCCTAATATGAAGTCAGTATCTGCTGACTACAACGATTATTACATTTGAATCCCTGTTCATTTAAATCTCATAGAACTTCCTACTCATTGCAATTTCACTGTTTTTTCTTCTTCTTTCTGCCGCCTACTCTCTCAACAGCCCAGGAACCTACAGTAGCAGACTGATGAACATAATTTAGTTTGTTTTTTTGATCTTCTTAAATCACATGTATCATGCAGTAGAGTATTCCTTCATACGCTTTTAGCCAGACTCTATGTCCAATGTAAATATAGAAAAACTCATGTTGTGAATACTATTTTCTATTTTGATGTTGGTACTGTCAAATAATCCATATATGTATCAGCTCCTACCATGCTCCTATGTATACCTAGTTATACATAGCTTAAATCAGACAAGAGATTGCTGATACATACTGTACTGATATAGCATGTTTGTCCAGTCAACTCCCCAGACATAAACCTTTACATCTTCCACCACCCTCTTTTGTGGCTATACAGTAAAAGATTTAAAGGGTTCCCGGCTCTTTATGACGTTGCACAACTACTAGTGGACTCTGTGGTCAGTGGTTTGTGAAAATCATGTGAAGCTCTCTTCTGGGACCTTCTAGAAAGCCTATATGCAATGCCCCTCTCCCTTTGTAATGGACTTGTATTGCAGGGCAAGGCAAGGTTTAAGGGGGGCGGGGTTTAAGGTTTCTCGAAGACCACTAAAAGGCCGCTCACCCCTTGAGACCTCTCAGAGATTTTATGGGGGATTTGTAGTTGTGAGATGTGAAATTGTGCATAGTTATAGAAAGGGGACATGGAGCGCTGGGAAGGGTGAGAGAAAGGGAGTGAAAGAAGAAGGGACGGCGAGATAGTAAAAGGTCATATCTAGTCATTAGTTATGCTTTCCTTTTGTTTTGGCTGCATGATAGTGTCAGTTTGAGCCTTAATGAGATTAGGCACTACTGTAGGCAGATAACAACAGCTCAGAGTGGCCGGGGAATAGAATACCATTCTGTCAACCACACATGCCTAAGTTTGAAATGAATTGATGGGGGGTGTACGGGTGGTGGTAGCCAAGTGGTTAGAGAAGTGGGCTTGGGAGCGGAAGGGGGTTTATATCCCTTGAATGGCTGGTAAAATTCTGGATGGGGAAAGTGAATGAATAACATAACCCCAACAATTACTGTCAAAACCCCCTTGAGGAAAGCGCTAAACGGATAAATAAGGGTTAAAATGGAAGGAAGAAGGGGCAACAATGCAATAGACAACAAGAAAACAGACAACCACCCAATTAATCAAAAGCCAGTTTGTAAAAGTAACTGAAATTGTGATTCAAAGAGTCAGAGACACAGATTTCCTCTGGCAAAGAGGTCCTGAGTTTAGGGCCCTCGATGGCAGGAGCATGGTCACCTTTAGCCTGTAACCTGGACTGAGGAACAGACCATATTTTTCTGAAGATCGTTAATTAGAAAGATAAGATGATGTAGGCAGCGGCCGAACCATCTTAAAATCAACTCTGGAAGCAGTTAGAAGGCAATGTAAGTAGGCTCAAATATGAGTTATATGTTATCTTTTGTTAGTTTTTGCTAAAAGCCTGGCTGCTACATTCTGTTGAAAGTGACAAAGAATTGTATAGCTGAGACCCAAAGAGCACTCAATGTGTCAATGTGAGAAGAAATCAAATCAGGAATAACTTTCCCTGTGGCATGAACGGGTAGAAATGATCTAATTTTGGAGATAGTACTCAGCTGAAAGAAGCAAGACTTTACAACCGTTTGGACCACAGTCAAAGATTACTCCCACATTTCTGGCAGCTGGTTTGATGTACAGTAGGTTGCCAGGTTGTCCAAATTTTCTTTCATTTTGGCGGACATACAGTATTGGCTAAAAACAACAACTTGTCATCATTGAGTTGGCGAAAGGTTTAAGACATCCAACATGATGCAGGCGCCCTTAAGCGAGACACGCCTCGTTTTATCTTTGGGTTTTACAGGTATATACTGTACAGTGGGGTATTGTCAGGGTAACAATGGAAAGAAACATCATTTTAACAAATTATTTAAGTGTGGAGAGACATTTACATGGAAAATATAAGAAATAAACCAATCAAGAGTAGTGACATTAACTCCCACGTAATCCTTTACACAAGCAATTCAAATGTTGCAACAGTGTCAAAAGCAGTGTCTAGCAAAACACGGAATACAACTTTCACCAACATCTGCAGCTAAAAGTCATCCTGAAAGTCATTAGTCACGCTTAATGAGGCAATGAATTGAATTGTGTGTGTGCGTGATCAACTTGAGATGCGGGACATGAGAAAAAGTCCCAGTGGACCACCACTGTATCTAAATGTAAATATTCCTATATATTTTGTGTCCATGTGTTCATACATTTATGTATGTATTCAAGGTCACTGTCAGGCCTAGGCAGAGACGTGTGACTGAACAGAAGGGATTCTGACAGTAGTATTTTGTAGCTTTAAGTAATTCCAGCTCCACTGTCATGCTTAAATACCTTTTTCGTGTACCTCCCTTTCAGTCTGGAAACACTTCAGAAGGAAGAATAGAAAGCTATAGCTGGAGTACATTCAAATTCACTCCCTTTTTTCAGTCGACCAATCTGAAGTGTTAGCCTCATATATGCAGAGATTTCCCCCCCCCTCCTCTGACTGTACAAGTGTAAAAATAATGAGAATTTGCTGAGGTGCATTTTAATGGGGCCTCTTGCTTGTTCACACCATTTTATTATTTTTTTCCTCTCCGTGCTTCCTTTTAAAAAGAATCTATTATTCTTGAGTCATCGATCTGCAGTGAAGAAAAGCATTCGGAAGAAAATGACTTTTAACATTCCAAAGCCCTGGTAGTGCTGCAAATTGTGGCTGTGTTTTGCACTTCAGCTGCACTGCAGTGCCCCTTTAGTCAACATATGTACACTACAGACATCCTAAGCTTCATTAATAATTTCTCTTCACTTAGCTCCTCTGAAACCCTTGGTTATGCATTTGTCTACATCTGCCTCTTTCAAAATGTCAAGGTCATCATGTTATTTGAGTTTGTGCATGAGATGCCAAGAAGCATTTCCCCTGCAATCTGAACACATGTCAAGCTAGCTTTGTTTACCTTGAGCGATATGATATGAGCTCATTTAGATGAGCATGCCCATTGGATGAGTCAGATACCCTATAAGATACCGTACAGAGCTCTGCATGCTAATATAACATGTAAAGCAATTCCATTTCCTAACAGACCTGAGTCGCCCACATGTGTTTGCAAAATAGAGCCTTCCTTGGCTGCACTGACATTGCAGTCTGGGGTTGTAACAATAGGAAACAAAGTGCGTGGCAGTGGAAAATGCCAGTCCCCTGCCCCCCCCCACCACTTGTCTGTGCGCTATGACTCAGAGATAGTTGGCAAGGCACACGTCCGTCTTCATCACATTCCCATCAAACAGGACTCACTCCCTCTGCACACTCCCTCTTTGCTCTTTGCAGTCTGGTGCCAAGTACTGTGCCTGTTTTGGCTGTCCTGATAGCTGAGTGGCCCTACTAGAGCTGAGCGCCCAGTCCCCCCCCCTCTGGGCAGCCAGTGCACTGCTGTGGGTCTGGCAGAAAGTAAATCTGGGTCTGGAATCCCTCTCTGATCTTTCCTACACTGTTGAGGAGCAGATACACACATGTATTTATTCTTAAGCTCCTATTATAGACTGGGCAAAGCTTATCAAAGCAGAAGCCGGTTTACATTCATCAACCTCAGACTGTTTCACTTTACCGTTGCCCTAGGTGTTATTAGATAAATAAAAACAAATGGGGGTGGGGGGTCTAAAGCAGAATGTGGATCTGAGTAAATGTTGTAAGAGAATGCTTTACTCTCTCTTTTTGTCCCTGCTGCTCTCTGACCTCTGTTTGTCCTGGCATTCACTTTGCCCATACAGGAAGCAGCCAAAACATCACACCAGGGAGAAATGTAATTAATGATGCAAGAAGCTCTGGCCTGCGCTACAGGCCTACCACAGTGGATGGACAAATTTTCACATGCAGACCTAGGCACCACATCAATGCTGCTCAACAAACACTTTATATATTTATATATATTTATATTTCATACCTCAGCAGCAAAGCCTTATGGCTTATCTAGCAATGCAGGCTTTTCATTTCATTGAATTAATCCCTCCATTTGCCTTTTGTCTTGCTGTGTGATCACATATTCATTTATTCACAATGGAATGCGGATCTTGGTAAGCGGATGCCTCGTCATTGTCATTCAGCTGGAGACAGAGCACGTACTTAACAAGCAAAAAGCTCGTTAGATTAATCTTGTTTTCCTTTTTTCAACCGTGCTGCTCTCTCCCTTTCCAATTTTGAAAAATTAACACCAAATGACTCTGTGATGCACCATATCACGTCTTTTGAGCTGACATCATGTCAGCTCTAATAATGTTATTACACTGATTGTTGTTGTTGTTGTGGTGGTGGTGGCCATTTCCTCGCCATACATTTTTTTCATCATTTTTCAACATTTTTTACATTTCTCTCCATCTTCTCTACTTTTTATTAGAATTACTGCACTATTGATTTTGGACACAGGCTCACCTAACTATTCTCAACACCATTTTGCTCCTTACTGTAGCAAACAGGAGATTCAAAGCTTTCCCAACAGACGAAAGAGAGAGCTGAAGTGGACGCTGATGTATCCTGTAATTGAAATTAACAATCTCATACACTTGGACCCTCAGAATCACAGTCTAATTGTCTGACTCATTAAGAAACATGTGTTCCGTTATTGTGATCTCTTTCACATTAAACAGGATTATTGCCACTGCCACATATATCAGTCTTTTCTGTCTGGTCATTTGGTGACTACATGGTGAAAGTCAGAGAGGACTGCTCTGTGGTCTGCTATATGCTGTAGATGAATAAGCTTCATTATGGAGGTCTCGCTCCTCTGAACTTCAATTCCATTCAGTGTCCAATCCCCCTCCGTTATAGCACCTCGATCGTTAGGAAATTTAATTACGGCTCTGAAAGAACTTGAATCAGATGGATTATCCACAGTGGCCATGAAGCTTTGTTTCAGAGTGGGGGGCTTCCAGAAAATTGCCAGAACACCATGAAGTCTTGCTAGCCTCCATTTAGAGACAGGATTTAGACAAAAAAAGCACATTCCAGCTGTGACGATACTGAATATGGCTTTTGCAGTCATACTGCAGCTGTTGTACTAAATTAAGATACAGCATGTAAGCATGCTAACCTGAGTGGTCATAAAAAAAGAGTTAGCTTTTCTAAAAACTGATTGTATATTAGTTGAAAGGGGTGAAATGGGAGTCCATTGTCTGCATGCCCCCCCCCTCAGGATCCAGCCCGGCAGTGTTGGCGTCTGCATGGTCCCCCACCCTCAGGATCAAGTTCAAGTTCAAGTTCATTTATTGTCCGCTTTCGCAGAAATTTGTTGTTATGTGCAACAAAGTGCCGACATACAGTACAGAAAGAAGAATTAAAAGATACACAAAGACACATGAGCACATACAAACTTGAAGACACTAACTATAATATGA